>BKZX01026275.1:1287-24405 GCA_014362285.1 Fagus crenata | reverse complement strand
TTTTTTTTTTTTTTTTTTTTTTTTTTTTTTCACTTTTTAGTATAGTTTGATTTGGGAGTTGGATTCATAGAAATTAAATTGAGTCTCCCACTAACATAATTATTTGTTCTCTTAAACAAAAAATAGCCCAAATATAAAATAAAATTAACCAAAATTACTACAACATCAAATCAACCTAAATTACAACTACCAAATCAGCCCAAATTACAACATTCATTTGTTTTTGTTCTAAAGAAATATTTTTTTTTAATATGATTTATTCAAAAAAAAAAAAAAAAAAACAAAACAATCAGTTTGAATCTCCATCAGTAATCATCCAGAGCTTCCATTTTCGAGATTTTCTTCCCATCTTTGATATTCGCAACAGTTGTGTGATGATTGGCCACCAATTGTTTTGGAATATTCGATTTGGAACCCTCTCCCTGAGTCGCCATTGTCGCTCCCATAGGTGGTGTGACATCTTCATCCTTATCAGTGTACACCTCGCGGAAGTTGTTCATAGAGAAAATCAACCCAGAACGGTTCTCTCTCCACATGATGAATTTACAAGAAGATGTGAAGCCATCTAAAGGGCCCTTTCCTGCTTTTGAATTTGCCAAGAGTTCTCTAGCAGTTTTAATATTATGATTATACAATATACACTTTGTCGGTCACTTCTTCCAGATCCTCCTCCAAACCCATGGGTATGCTGTTTGTGTGTGTGAGACAAATACTTTAACCAGTCTACAACAATCTCAGTCTTATCATATGTCTAAAAGGAATTTAAGGGAAATTCTTTGGTCCCATTCCCGTGGGGGTAACATGCATATCATTTGGGATAACATATGTAACATGCCCAAATAACATGCATGGTAGTTCAAACAGGACTAGAACGGATGGGACCAAAGAAGCCCCCATGTTTGAATAATGGTGACTGGAATTCTTATTCTTCTCCAAACATCATACACAAGACCGTCTTCAAATGAATAAGCCTATAAAATTAAGAGATATGTGCTTATCAAATGTTATAGTTATAAAAATTCCACTTATAATTAATTTTATTATACTCATAACCTTACAATCATTTCATTCAATTATATTTCTAAAAAAAACTATAGTAAACACTTTGATTTCAGGCTTCAGGTTTATAAGTCAATAAGAATGAGTTTCCAGTTGTGTTTCTGCAACCATGGTTCAGATTACTGTATTATCAGATTAATGGTTCAGATTATCCAGTTTTGAAATTAACTAAATAAAATAGCATCACATCAAGAAAAAGAAAAAAACATTTTGCAACAAAGATGTATCAGTATCTCTACCAACACATTTTTGTGGATTTCAAATCATTCTTGGCTTCTCATTACACTTGTGCTTATGCCTCTAGTAATGTTCCCAGTAAGGATATCAAATTAGACACATAAAGGGCGATAAAGTCTAGAAACACAAATTTACTAACTTGACAAAGTGACCCTCCACCTAATATGTCTGATTAAGATAAAGAGAAGAAAGTGGGTTTAGAGAGAAATTAAGGACTATTTTACAATATGTCATCCAAATATATTATGTAACACATCAATACATAAAATTTGTCATATCCAAATCAAGTTACAAATTGTTAGGCTTTACAATCAAAAACAATTGCAAGTTGGATTAAAAGAAATTTTCAAAATAACCATTGACAACTTATATATATGCAGTCCATTAGAAGTGCACTATAAATGGATGCTGCACAATTTGAGATTAGCCTCACCTTCAAAAGAGAAAGTATATTTCAATACTTGATAGAAGACACTGCCATAACATAAGGCTTACACCTCTTATGTAAAAAAGTCCTTACAATATCAAAAAACAACTCACTTATTTTGCATTTATACATCCAAATATACAAAAACTCAAGTCAATTATAACATCATGAAAAAAGAAAGAAAGATACAAATTTACGAAGCATGTAATTAATTATGAAATTTTGAGATTTCAATAGAAAGGTATTAGAGGAAGATAGGGTTATAGAGACTGTTTTTTTTTTTTTTTTTGGTTTTTATCATTTTCCCCCTTTTTTTTTAAAAAAAAAAACCTTTAAATTGTATTTACAAAAATTGTATATTAACGAATGAAAGGGCTAGATTAATATTATTAATTCCACAATACTAACTTTTTCTCATTAGCATTGAACATTTTGCTCCAATATTATTTTCACCTAATACTATATTGACAAACCTAATTCTATATTGACAAATCAATACATTAATTTGACTTAAATTTTACATGTAAATCAGGCCAAAGAGCATATGGAAAAATATGGGGGTGCAAAATCGCATATACAAATTAAAGATATACTATCCGTGAGATTCATATTATACATGTGAACAAGTGGTTTCCAATTTAAGTGTGAAAGACTTGTCCCATTACTGTATCTATTCATAATATGGGTGACCAATCAATTGAACAATTCTTTCACTTTACCATTGTTTTTTTTTTTTTTTTTTTTTTGATATGCTTTATAATCATTCTTGATGTTTTAAAATGCTGGCTGTAATGCCCCGAAATTTTCAATTCAACAAATCCTTATTTAACTTGCAATAAGAAATTTCTAAGACAAATAAGTCTAGTTTCAAAATCAAATCACAAGATAATTCAACTAGTCTCCAAAAATAGTCAAATAATCCAAACTCCACAAGATTAGATGGAACAAGACCTCAATTAAATTCTCACAAAAAACAATCTCTTTAAATCAAAACTTAGAATCCTAACAAAAGAATTTCCTCAAGATTAGCTAAACGCTGGAGATCTCAATAGTAGTCCACTGGCAATAAATGATCACAAACTAGCAACCTTTCCTCACTATAGATCTGAGTAGCTGATCTGAAAAATATAATAACAACGGGGATGAGCTAAAAGCCCAATAAGTGGTATTCACACACTACCATTGAGGGGTAACAGAAGGAACTGAATTTATATGAAGCAAGGAGTAGATAGGATAATAACAGGGTTGGTTAATAATGAAATGGTAATTTTTGAATATTCCAATATAAGAATTTAGGCAATAAATGAGACATGATAGTTAGAGATACAAATTGGTTTGGAATATTAGAAGCATAGTAGGGTATAATCACAATATCATAAATACATAATTCAAGAAGCCATGTCCTGTGTATTGCCCCCGCAGGAAGGGTCACTCCCATGTATTGCCCCCACGGGTAGGGTCACTCCCATGTATTGCCCCCATGGGTAGGGTCACTCAAAATTTGCTCAATATCCCATTCTCCACAACATCAATTTCATAATCTAGATTATGGCCCACGTATTGCCCCTATGGACGGGGTCACTGAATTTATTTCATGGCAAAGAATTCAATTAAGGGTACGTACAACATGAACAATTCAGTTTGCAAAATCAATAGCTCAAGAGTTATGTAAAAGTAATTTGATATGGTAACAGTCATAAGCTGTCATGATAAAATATGAAGAAAGGATCTCAATGGACTAAAAGCACTCAAGAAGGTATAAATTTATCAAGACAGAGAATTCAATGGGTTTGACAATAATTATGGGGAACGTAAGGAGAGTAATGTGTAAAGTCCCACTTACCTCAATGAAAAACCAATAAGCAAATATCACTTTGTACTAGTTTCGTCACCGAAATCCTTGGAGTTTGGTGATGAAGGTGGAGGTTACCAAGTTAAAGGAATTGGATGAGTTTAACGTGTAAGGGGGAGAGAGGGAAAGAGGCTGTAGGGTTTTCTTCTAACAAGGAGAAACATAGGTTTATATACCCCTTCGGGTGTCTAGGGTTTGATGGGATTATATTAGGAAAATATAATTATTATTTTTTTCTTTGTTAAAATATAAACTTAGTTACACTTATTCTATTTTATTTTATTTTTATTTTTCGTATATTACACTGGCTGCACAATGTGTGACGACTCTTTTGAATTATTAATTGGTAAATGACAAATGGTGATGTGACTATAGGATTGGGACAACAGTTACCTTTAATAAGTGGCTTTTAACTTTATTAAGCAAAAAAAAGTAAGCTTGTAAACTTTTTGTTTTAGTCTTTTTGTCTTCTTTTCCTTAGCCTTTCTTCCACACATTGGATAGTGGGAGCCAGAATTATTGAGTTGATTAAGCCTTTCTTCAATAGCTACCAATTATTGAATTATTAAGTTTTACACTATTTTTCTTTTTGGGGCATTTAGAACTTGATTAAGCCTGCGTTTGATAAGAATACTATAAATAGTTTTTGGATTATAATATAATACATTATGACCTAATGAGAAGAAGTGAAGAGCAGGAGCTTGAGGGGTGGAGTGCTGGTGATGGGTGAAGGACGCTGTAACCAAGCGCCTCCCCCACTCACTGATGAATGGGGATTTATTTTGTTTTTCATAACTTAAGGGTATTAGTTAAATGGGTTATTAATGGATCAGTTAAATAAATTTGAGTCTAATTGTTAATGTGTAAATTTAATTTTAATAAATAAATTGACATATAAATCAAAATATATCACATCATCTTTCCGATAGCCACGTAGGCAAGTAAACTAACGGAATTGGATGGAGGGATTAATTGCACTCAGTTTTGAAACTTTAAGAATCAAGAGTGCTTATTTCAAACTTCAGGGGCCAAAATCGTTCAACGAGTAAACTTTAGGGTCCAACAATGCATTTTGGCCTAGAATGTATTCTTTTGAGAAATAGCATTTGATATTCACCAAAAAAAAAAAAAAAAAAAGAAGAGAAATAACATTTGATTTATGTTAATTTTTTAAAGAAAGAAACTATTTTTTTTAATAATAATATATTTTTACAATATTATGCAATCAATAATTTTTTTAACGATAACTCAAGACTCAATAATTATTTGGGGGTAATCCTAAGAGGTAGTTTAACTGGTCCGACCTTGTGTGTGCTCCCCAATGGTCAGTAGTTTGAGTCTTCTCAGGGCCACTTACCCAAGGCAATGCCTTGTGCTTATCGTAATAAACGTGCTAGGAGGGTGTTGCATGTCCCCCTGAGATTAGTCGAGATACGCATATCTACGGAACGCTGACCTGGACACCCAACATTATCAAAAAAATAATTAACTAAGGGTTGAGTGTCAAGGGGTCAAAGTCAATTGTAAATTCCACCGTCTTAGTTTTGAGTCATTTTGATTTTACCCTTTCAAATTTCAAATTTTGGATTTTAATCCCAAATGTTTGATAGGGTTTTGAATCTCGTCCTTCCATTCATGTCCATTAATGACATGATTGTTATGTGTCATCCAAGTTACGATGTCTTTTTAATACGTCGTTTTGATCACATTCGTTAGGAAAATATTAATTTTTTACTTATTTTTGTTTTCATTTCTTTCTCATTATGACTGCTCGAGCGAGAGGCCTAGTGGGATATTTTGTTGGTGAGAATTGTGTTTGGTCCTAAATTGATTAGTTCTTCAGCTGAGTTCTGGATTGGGCTTCACATGAAGTTGAAGCGGATTTGCGTGACTAATGAAAAACTGAAAAAGAAGGATATTGGATCGAAGTGGGTGGGCTAGATTTTTTGCCCAAGTCGAGCATAATAGAAATAAATTGTTGGTTGGGCTTTTTTCAGTTAAATGGGAAGTGGATTGTGTTGCCTACCTCTTCGTTGGAATTGGAAATGAACTAGACATGAGCTTGTTTGAATCTCGATCTTTTGCAGTTCGATTTCTTATTTCCAAGTCAACTATCAGAGCATCACCAGCAGTGCTTTAAAACTGCATTCTATCTCTACAAATAAGGAACAAAGCAGCAAAACGCGCTCCAGCAATCCTCTATTTTAACATTGCATCTCCAAATTTTTTTAGAAAATGAACAGTAGCTTTTCACAAATGAAAAGCTACTATTCATTTTCTATCCGATTAAATCGATTAAAAAAAAGAGCCGGGACCATCAAGTATAAATTCTTTATTTTTTTCCCGAAGCTTCATTCCAACTGATTTTTTCTCTCTTTTCACTCTATGCTCTCTCTTCTCTGCTCTCTCTTCTCTCTTCTCTCTGTGCTCTTTCTTCTCTCTGTGCTTTCTCTTCGTTTTCTGTTGAAGCACGAAACGGGCTTGGGCTTCGGTTTGTGGTTGGAAATGCCGGCGTGGTGGTGGTTACGGCGTGGTGGTTGATTGGGCTTGCGATCTCAACACGAAATGGGCTTGGGCTTCGGTTTGCGGTTGGAAACGCCAGTGTGGTGGTGGTGGCTTGGGCTTGCGATCTCGGCGTGGTGGTTGATTCGGTGTGCGATCTTGGCGTGGTGGTGGCTTGGGCTTGCCGATCTTGCGGATCTCGGCTTGGGTTTGCCGATCTCGGCCTAGGCTTGTCTTCTCTCTTCCTCTCTCTTCCGGCGTGAGGTATATCATCACTTCCTTCTCTTTTCCTTTATTCAGCTCAAAATCATATGAATTTGGGTTTGTTTGTGATGTGTCTGTGAGAGGTTTGATGGTGTATGGAGGTTTGGTGGGTGTTGAACTTTGGATGATTTTGAATGGAATTAGTTTGGTTTCGGGTTGATTTTGTGTCTGTTTGTGTGTTGAGGTTATGTGTCTGTTTGTCTGTTTGTGGGTTGATTTTG
Source organism: Fagus crenata (assembly GCA_014362285.1). Lineage (NCBI taxonomy): Eukaryota > Viridiplantae > Streptophyta > Magnoliopsida > Fagales > Fagaceae > Fagus > Fagus crenata. Next base: position 17,843 of record BKZX01026275.1, on the reverse strand, counting down.
AATGTAATTTGGTTTCGGGTTTTGGCCTCAAAATGATGATGGAGTCATGAAATTATAGGTTGGATCTGTTTGGTTTGTATATGATTTTGATTGGAATTAGTTTGTGTATTTGTGTGTTGACGTTCTGTGTACTGGGTGTTTTGGCCTCTGTGTACTGGGTGTTGAGTTTCTGTATACTGTTTGTGTGTTGAGGTTCTGTGTAATTTGGTTTCGGGTTTTGGCCTCAAAATGAGGATGGAATTATGAAATTATAGGTTGGATCTGTTTGGTAATGAGACTATTACATTGATGAGTTGTGTGAATTGTGTTTTTCATATAGTAAATTAATTATGCTCTATCTGGTCACAGAAAAGGGAATTAGTTCCAACAGTTTTACTTTTACATACGATTTTATGTGTGATTGATACCTAATATTGTATTGTATTTTTACTTAGGGACGAATTCTCAAAATGAAACCCCCAATTTCGTTAATCTTCTAGATGATACGTACAACGAATATTTGATGGAAACCACATATGTTAACGATCATAATAGTAATCCACCCTCAAGAGAATTACCGGATAGGTCTCCATCCCAAGTTGAATCCACTAAAAATCCACATACACGTCAATCCAATTTTACTATAGAAGAAGATTTGAATTTTATATCTTCGTATCTCTCTATTAGTGAAGATCCGGTGCAAAGCAATGATCAAACATATAAAATATTTTGGACGAGAGTTCATGAATATTATCATGCTCATATGTCCTTCCAAATTAAGTGAACTAAAGGTTCTCTTCAGAACCGGTGGTCAACCATTCAACTTTCCACCAATAAATGTTCTGGATGTTTGGCAAAGATTGAATCATTGCATCAAAGTGGTATAACTGAGGAAAACAAGGTACATCTTATTAACTCTTCAAATTTGTTAATGCATCAATTTGTTTTAATCTTTACAAATATTAATTGTTTTTATTGTTGGAATTTTTTAAATTGATCAGGCAAAACAATTGTATGTAGCTGAATATGCTAAAAAATTTATGTTTGAACATTGTTGGAACGTGTTGAAGTATGCACCCAAATGGTTGAATAGTCATCAAAATGAGACACCAACAAGGAGAATGGAGACAACATCTTCTTTAAACTCGATAAATCTAGAAGATGAAGATGTTGCAAATGCTTCCAACACAGACTTGGAGAGACCACTGGGTAGGAAGGCCGAAAAAGCTCGATTGAACAAACAAAGGAGCGACGAAGGTACTAGTTCAAATGTGAAATATGCCTTGGATGCCATGGTGGAAGAAAAAAAAAATCGCAGAAACGAGATTGGAATTTCTTGAGAGGGGTCGTGTTGGGTACATGGAGCTAGAGAATAAGCGTCTTTGTATTAAGGAAGAAAAAATTAATTTGGCAAAAATAAAAGAGGAAAGGGAAAGAATAAAAGAGGAAGAAACAATTCGTTTGGCAATAATGAAAGAGGAAAGGGAAAGAATGAAAGAGGAGAAGGAAATTATGACAATGAATGTAGATGCGTTGCCTCTAATGCAACAAGAATATTTTCGTCAACGCCAATTGGAAATCCTTAGAAAAAGAAGTGGTAATTAGTAAATAATATTGTATTATTTTTGTATTATATTCATCAATGCTATTGTGTTGTATGAATTAAGATAATACTTTAAACTTTTGTTGCTATTGAATGTCCTTTGCTATTATGGTTGATAACTCAATTTATTACTTTGAACATTAATGTGGTAAAAAATATATAGCATTGACTTTGCAAGTTATACGTATTAATATTTTTTTATGGCATAATGGAATTTTAAAGAACTTTCACAAGAATAATATAGATTTGATAAACTTCAAATTACAATAAAGAGTAACATAAATAAATAATGCAAGCATGAAAATTAAAACTAGATAATCTTATAATTGGCCATGTAGTTGCCACAAGTGCTCCACAAGATCAGCTTGGAGTTGAGAATGAGTTTCTCTATCTCTAATGCGAATATGGGATTGAATGAAATTCTGAACTTCAATTGTAGGCTCTCGTGACACGGGTGTAAGGATGCTTTCAGGCACTTGTTCGTAATCATCATCTTGTTATACTCCATTAGGATCGCGCTCATCTTCAATAATCATGTTATGTAATATTATACATGCCTTCATAATATCATTGAGAGTAACTTCATCCCAAAAGCGTGCAGGCCCACGCACAATTGAAAATCTTGCTTGAAGTATTCCAAATGCACATTCCACATCCTTCTTACATGTCTCTTGAACTCTAACAAAATGTTTTTTCTTTGCTTTTAGTGGAGCTGAGATTGTTTTCACAAAAGTTGACCATTGTGGATATATACCATCAGCAAGATAATATCCCATTGTATAATCATGACCATTGATTGAGTAATTCACTGGAGGAGCACGCCCTTGAGCAAGCTCCGTAAATATAGAAGAATGCTCTAGTACGTTGATGTCATTATGAGACCCAGGTAAACCAAAAAATGCATGCCATATCCAACGATCATATGAAACTACTGCTTCCAAAATAAGTGTTGGTTCACAAGAATGACCAGTATACTGACTTTTCCATGCTATCGGGCAATTTTTCCATTTCCAATGCATGCAATCAATGCTCCCCAACATTCTTGGAAATCCACGCTTTTCGTTAACCGTGAGCAACCTAGCAATGTCATTGCTATTTGGTGACCTCAAGTACTCTTCAGAAAAAATATTAACCACCGCTTTAACAAATCTTCTTAGACTCTCTATTGCAATGCTTTCCCCAATTCTCACATACTCGTCAGTAGAATCAGCTGCTACTCCATAAGTGAGAATCCTTAGTGCAGCAGTCATCTTTTGAAGGGACGACAAACCAAGCATTCCAGCAGCATTTCTTTTTTGGATGAAATATGGATCATGCGCTTCTAGTGCAGATTGAAAAAAAAAAAAAAAAAGTGGACGACTCATCCGAAACCTCCTTCGGAATAAATGAGGAGGAAAAACCAGATTATCTGCAAAATAATCATGAAAAAACCTTTCTTCGCCTTGCAAATAATCGCGCTTAATGACCTTGCGGCCTACAATTGAACCACGACGTGATGTTGATGCTCGCTCTCTTTTCAATCGTTCTTCTTCCATTGCAAAAATTGAAAGTATCTCAATTTCATCATCAGAGTCGGACTCAAGTAGAGCCATTTCCATTTCCTTCATTTGATAATCACGAGGCTTAAGATGATAATTATGATCCATAGTATATGAAAGAGAAATTTGGGTTTGATAATGAAAGAGCAAATTGGGTTTGATAGTGAGTGAGTAAACTAAGTTTGAGATTAATGAAAGAGAAAATTTGGTTTGAGATGAATGAAAATTAAAGATATGAAATAGTCTTATTTATACTAAAAGAATATGACCGTTAGGAAAATATGACCGTTGGAAAATATGTCCGTTGGGATATTTAAATATTGAAAAAGAAATAATAATGTTATCATTAAATAATGTTACCGTTAATGTTACCGTTGATTTTTTTATAAATATTATTTTAATTAAAAACTCCTGATTTCCGAAAAAAAAAGTAAAAAAAAAAAAAAAAAAAAAAAAAAAAAAAAAGAAAGAAAGGAATATTGAAGAACATTCTTGAAACCACCAGAAACTTTTTTATATAAAACCAACTCTCCAAAATTTTTTTTTTCTTTTCTTAGACAACTTTCCACCACCACCTGTGAGTGAGGCCAGCCACCACCAAGGAGAGACCCATCCCGCTGGCCACACCGCGAAGCATGAACTCCACCCCGCTGGCCACGCCGTGAAGCACGAACCACCATCGCAGTCGTAAAGCCTGCCGCCAAGCCTTGCCGTGCCGATCCCAACGGTCTGGAGGTGGAGCCGTGCCGATCTCGGCTGGAGGAGTGGGTGGGAAGGATTTGTTTGGTTGGTTATTTTTGGTTGCTGAGAAATTTCATTTGTGGTGGTTTTCGGTTGCTGAGAAATTTCATTTGTGGTGGTTTTTGATTGCTGAGAAATTTCATTTGTGGTGGTTTTTGGTTGCTTTGGTTGATTTACGGTGGTTGTGGTGGTGGCGGGGTGGGAAGGATTACGGTAGTTGGTTATTTTTGGTGGGAAACAATAATACAGAAGAGTAAAAAATATAATATTTAAATGTGATAAAAGAATAAAAAAGTATATTTAAATAGAGTAGAGAGTGAAATAGAGAGTACTGCTGGAGTAAAAATAAATAGAGAGTTGGTGATAGTGTAAATATAAAGATAGAGTAGAGATAATTTTTGCAAACTGCTAGAGTTGCTCTCACATACATATGTATTAAAGTTAATTCGACTCCCCTAGACAACGACATATTTAGGGATTGATTATTGACAAACCTCTATCTTTGCCAAGCAAGTTGAGTATAAACTTGGCTATGTGTTTTCATCCTAATGGCACCTCAACCTTTGTTGTGTCTCAATTTCTACAGTTTGATCCCCTGTAACTTCATCTCACAAAAAAAAAATTGATATGAACTTACATAGCAAGATCATTAGCGAATAAAATGTAAGATAATTTTAAACAAATAAAAGAGTACATCACACATAAAAATTATATTCTGGCGGCTATTTTGATCCAATAGTGATTTAAAGTACTTTAAAACAAATAAAGAGTACATCACACATAAAGAGTATTAAGCATTCAACTACTACAATAAATTAATATTGTTCTAGAATTCAACCATTAATAAATTAAAAGATCAATCTTCCTTTTGAGTCATTCTCAAAGTCATCACTAGCATTTTCCTTTACATCGAATCTTATAAATCTGAGTCATCCTCCAAGTTATTATCACCCGCATTTTCTTCTCCATCCTAACTTGAATCTTACTTTGAGTCATCCTTCAAGTCATCACCAGCATTTTCTTGTCCCCCCTCACTTGTGCTTCCATTGGTCTACAATTAAAAAAAAAAAAAAAAATGGAAAAGGTCAAAATGGACAAAAGGAAAAATGAATAAAAATAAGATCTATATGCAATTGATACCTAAGTCAGAAGATCCAACAATCACAAGAACAAATATGATCTCCATTCAAACCAAAGTAATGCCCACCATCACCACCATAAGGCATCCATATATTAAACGATAGTAACGATAACAACCACTTTGACTATAACTTACAAGTACAATATTAGTATCTTTATATTAGCGTAAGGGAATGATATATGCTTATGTACAAAATCTTATTATTTTCCGATTATATCTTTTAGTTAGGTCATTAAGAGAAATTCATTATTCTTATATATAATGCGCACCTAACCACTAGGAGAAATTTATTCTATTTTATTTTTTGCTGAAATTCATTATTCTTATATATGAAATGAGTACATATATAAAATGGACCTTTATATGTGTCATCTAGATGGTAAATATGAAAAGACGTTCACATTTTTAAATTAAATTACAAATATATACCATGTGTGCGATTATTTATATAAAATGGGCATGGCCAATACACAATGGGAGTTTTGAAATGAAAAACCAAAAAGAGTAAAAAAAGTCAAGAGCCTATTTGTAGCAGTCTAGCTTAACTAGTTGACAACTCATGATGTTCTCCAAAGGAGACATCTAGCCTCCAGGGTTCAAATCCCCCCTTCCCCTACTATAAAATTATCAAAAGAAAGAATAAAAATTAGCAACTAAAATTCAACATCTATACTATATATAATAATGGAAGACTTAGCTTTTAGTTCTACTCTTGCCCTAAAGAGTTGGGGGGATAACACTTTGAGGGATTCCAATTAAGGCTTTAATATATTTTATAGGGATATTACTAAACTCAAAAATTTAAATATTTGGTTTGGACACAGTTATGTTATATTAATTCACTTATTTAGACTTGCCTATGGGTTTTTATCCTCTTATGTCATCCATTGGTCACTTGTACATCAGCGTTGAAAATCAGGTGTCAAGAGCATGGGAAACACCTTTTTTTTTTCAAGATCAATTGTGTGGGCTTTAATGGGCTTTCATTGTGCTATGTAGACTTGTGTGGGCTCCAAGATCAATAGAGAGAAAGTATGGATTTTTAAATTTTGTGAGTAAATAATATTTAGGAATGAATATTTTCCTACTTTACTTTTTCAGTTTTTAAGAAAAAGTATTTTGTTTTTTTTTTTTTTTTATAATGGAGAAATTGTTTTATTAATTATAGTGCGGTTAACAAGTAGTTAATAAAAGACGAGTTTGAGGTAGAATTGACTTGACAAACCACATCTTGACTCTCACTTCCTAGCAATTCTCTCATTTTTATGTCTATAAATATTTCAATTACAAATAATTTATATATATTCATAGATCCATAGAAGTGTGTTTGTATTAGTAATTTTTTCGGAAGTATACAGGGACACAATACAACTGACAAGTATATTAACAATGGCAAGTAAAGTATATTTACCCAAAAAAATAAAAAAAAAACAATGGCATGAGAACATACCTTCTCCGTGAAGAGTTGTCCCACGGATGTATCAAAGTCTTCCTCCCAAAATCTTTTTATTATGGTGTTAAAATCTTGCTCCCGTAACTGTTGTCTTGAGACTGGCCACCGTTTTGTATTATAATTTCCCCAAAGTGAAACTTCCTTTAGCTTCGGCATGCTTAAGACTCCATTAGAGAAGATCTTCATTTCCGGGCATCTGTCAACATATACATATACCAGTGATGGGAATTTGATGGTGTGATTACCCAAATGGAAGCTTCTGAGAGTCGGTAAACCATAAAGCGACAAATTTTTCAATTGATTGAAACAAATCTCATCTCCTGCTTCACCTCCTTCCTCGTTTGTGACTATTTCTTCCATTCTTTTGCATTCATATATTGACATACTTGTGAGTTTGACCAAACTTTTGACTACTGAGGAAGTTAATAAACTAATCAATCCATGACATCTCAATACTCTCAAACTGTTTAAATTTCGGAAAGATACAGAGGATGGCATTAAATTCTTTAATCTGCCGCAATCAAACACTCCTAGAATCTCCAAATTTTGAAAAGCACGGCCTTTTTGGGAGTTTTCATTCGACAAATGCATCAACTTGGGCATTTTAGATAGACGTAACTCCGTCAAACGTTCAAGCGACCCGGAATATTGTCGTTCCATATCGACAGGTCCACATGCGCAAATTTCTTCGTCAAAAAAATCACAGACCTAAAGTTCCTTAAGATTGTATAATCTTTGAACAATTAGCCAAGGGAACGCTGTGGATCTATCATCTTTGCAGTACAACTTGAGAACTTTTAGTTTGCAAAAAGACTCTGTTAGAAGTCGACCACATGTCTGATTCATGGTATCATCCCAATCCAATTTCAGTTCTTCCAAGTTAGAGAGTGTATCCTAGGAGAGATCAAAGAAATGAACAAAAGAAAGGAAAATTTAGAGGTTTTTAAGCAAGTTTGGGATAATATTCCCAAAAATTTTCAAGCAGGGACAGAATTTATCTTAAATCTTGTCGCATTAAAATGATTATTTTATAAAATTTTGTGCATTGATGTTCTAGATCTCTTATAGTTCCTTTCAAGGGATCTGGTTGCTAACAAGATCACTCAGGCACAAAAGTACTAGTATATATATATGCACAATGTTTTAATGATTATTTTAAGAAATAAGGGTGAAAAATATAACAGGCTGAATAGATAAAAGTAGGAGTATATATATGCACAGAGTTTGCCACTAGTGGTTTTAAAGGTGAGGCATAAACAAATTGTTCAATCAGAAAAGTCCATAAACAAATTTGCTAAAGATATAAATAAGCAACAAAATATGACGGATCTTTAGCAAAATTGTGCACAAAGCTTTAAATCAAGTGGACTTATATTGATTCTCACTCAAATTCTATTGGAACTCAAACTTTTAACCCAAATCATTTTAAAAAACATGAAACCTGTCCTACTGTAATCCTTATGCTTTAACAAATTTTAGAATAAACTGAAACAAAAAAACTATTATGAGAAAGAACGTATGTGTCGAACTCAAAATTCTGAAAATATATTAGAACCAAACACAAACAAAAGTTTAAAAAATTAAACAATAATAAAGAATCCGACCTACCAACCCATCATTAATTTGAATATTATATTTTGACTAGCAAAATAAAAAACTTCTATATATCAAACCCAAAGATGACATCTTAATTAGTTTTAAGGTTTTACGAGTTGAACAACATCTCAATTCTCAAGTCCTCCACAATTTTTCCATAGAAGAAATGTAAAAAAAAAAAAAAAGGTTTAAGGGGGTCATGGACCTACCCAATATATATAAAGTTCTTGTTTTGAACATTAATTTAATCTAGCTCTGTTTGAGCAAGAGATTGCTCAGCTAAAAGTTAATATGTATAGCTTTAACACAATTACGGTACAGCTGGACATTGGGCTCCTAATCCTAGTTATTAAGTATTAACAAACCGTTATGTTTAGCAAAAAAAAAACAAATCGTTATGAATTTTACTTTATTTTGGATTATTTTAAGATAATTACACTAAAATAGTTGAATCGGAAGATGATGGACATTGGGCTTTGAATGATTAACAAAGAAACAAGAACGAATCATACCTTTTCAATCAGAAAGAGAGACTGTTGAATCGGAAGATGATGGCCCAACTCATTTGTATTTGGGAAGTTTAAATCATTCGAAGCAACAATCTTCACTTTGTCGCATTTGTATATCTCCAACTTTTTCAGTGATAGCCACTCCAATGTGTGTTTTCCTTGATAGAAACACTTGAGGTCAGGCAGCATTTCAAGACTTAGGGAGATTAGTCGTGGAAACACAAACATAGTCGTTGTTTCTGATCCTTCTTCCATTGCAACAATTTCCTCCACTCCACAATCTTTAATGTGTAGTGTCTCAAGCTGTTCAAGACTTTTGGCCACTGAAGCTGAGAAAAGACTTTTCAAACTTTTACATCTAGAAACTTGAACTTCACGCAGATTTTGAAATGTGAACATTGTTTGGGGATCCAAACTCCATACATGCTTTAGTTTCGGAAGATCAGATAAATACAGGTTTCTCAACTCCATATCACATATTTCATTAACATTTACCCCTCTAATTTCAAATACCTCTTCTAGATTCTGGAGTCTTCTCAGCATATTAGGTGGAAAAATGTTCGTTAGATTTTCACAGTTGTAAACACGCAATTGTTGTAGTTTGCAAAAGGAATCTCGAACGAGTTGGTTGTGCCACATCATCTTCAGGTTATTAATGCGGTCGATGGTTATATTCTCCAAGTTAGGAAATGCAACCTACAATTCTCACATAATTATTGAGTCAATACATACCTTTATATTACCTAAAATAGTTGAGAATAAGAAGATACAGAGAAGATCGAAAAAGTTAATTAAATTAGATTTATGTTGAGAATAAGACATAGAGACAAACATAGGAAAAGTTATTTAACAATTATACCACGAAGCTAGTAGAACATGGACCAAACTAATAAAAGAAAGGAGGAAAAAAGAAATAAACCTTTTAATTGAAGAGAGTAGTCAGTACTCAGTACAATCTTAGATAACAATGCTTTTGAGGATAAAATTCAATTGAATTTCTTAAATTATTTGATTAGGTCTCACAGATTCTATATATATTCCAAATATATTATGAATTGAGTTTAAATTAATCATATAATGAGAAAATTTTAAATTGGTATGCACTAATTAAATTGATTTGCACTAATATTTAGAAAATAAAATGACCAAACTCGTACTAGTATCAGATCTACTCTAAACATTAGTCTCTAATTTAAACACTTTTAAATTTGTTAATAGTTATTTAATCTTTTTCTTATCTTTACTAAATATATGAGAATTGCCATTGTTTACAATTACTCTAAATGATAATTACTCTACTCTAAACATTGGTAAGCACTAATTAAATTGATTTGCGCTAATATATATATGAATGAGACATTACATTACATTACAAATAAAGTACTAAAATTTGTGTTTCATGCTCAAACTAAAGATGTACATGTGAGAAGGTTATCAAAATGGTTCAATTATACCTTTTCATTGAAAAGTATGTGACAATCAACATCAGAATGGAAGCCCATCAAATTTGGCAATCTCAATAGCTCCAAAGAACGCAACTGAGTGAACTCTATTATATCTGCCATGACATTGTTGTTGTTGTTGTTGACATCTATCTCGTTTTCTCTTTCCTTTGCAACAATTTCATTCATTACCTTGCAATCCCAAATAAATATATTCTCGAGTTGCGAAAAACATCTAACCATGGATGAGGAGAAGAGAAATATCAAATTATCACAATTGCGCACATCTAAATTTTTCAAGTTACGAAAAGACCCCGTTGCAAGTTGGTCATGACATATCTTTTCCAAATTGCTCATATTGATGAGACAAATTGACTCCAAGATAGGAAACGCAACCTGTTGACCTCCGATCGAGTTAATGATGTATAGAATCTCAACACTATTATGAACATATAGATGCTTCAACTGTGGAAAACCTTCTTGATCAACTTCGTAAAGAATACTTCTAATACCCTTTCCAGGCTGCAAATCAAGATATTCACAACTTTTCAATAAAATTTTAATCCCACCCTCTGATTGAAAATTTCTGTCAAGCTCAATTTTCAATATTTTTGAGATTTTAAACTCATCCTCATTCCGACGACTATCATCGTTCCAATCCCAATCAGAGCCTATTACTATTTTATACCTTACCAACTTCTCAAAAAGCAATGCTTTTGGCAAAATCTTGGCATTGGGAATATGTATACATAACGTGGTTAAGAGTGACAAATTGTCCAACTCTAAAACACTAGCATTGCTTCTTTCTGTACTTTCTCCATCAACATGCCATTGATTAAAGCTACCATTCATATATAGTTCTTCTAACCTTTTCAGATTTGATAACATATTGCATGGAATGACTTCAAGTTGGTTGCAACCTTTCAGATCCAACAATTGAAGGTGAGTTAATTGCCCTATTTCCATGGGTAACTTTTTAATGGATGTTGATATGGTAAGAGCTTTCAACTTCTTTAATTCTCCAATTATAGTCACGTCTTCTATCTCACATTCGTGCAAAACCAGCGCTTGGAGATCGTGAAGGCATGAAAGGGATGAAGGTAGTGGGAGACATAATCCTTGCAAAACTAAAACTCTGAGCTCTTTCACCCTTTCAAAAAAGTGATTAGGGATTGGCGAAGAATTGTCTTTATCATACAAGAAAATGAAGTTCGGTTGTGCATCATCCAACTTTTTAGGAAGCTCACTAAACTTAACATCGAAAAGTGAAATTCCAATGAAATCTTTCAGTAATTTCTTATTTGACCATTTTTCCAACTCATCTGAAGTTCTTATGGTTAACATTTCTTTATCTTTGTCTGCAATATAAATGGCAACATCACGAATGATGTCATGCATTTTAAATGTACCACTTCCGTTACCATCTAACAACAAGCCAGAAGCTTTTAGACTTTCGACCAATCTGTGGACCCTATTTCTCACTTCTTCCACTCTATAGACATCTTGAAAGAATTCCAAACCCACCAAAATCCTCCATAAGAAAGCTATTTCTATGTTCTTATCTTCTTCAAATGAACTGCAAAACAAGAATAGAGATTGCTCTTCCTTAGTTAAAAAGTTGTAACTCAACTTTATACTTGGGTATACCCTCTCATGCATCCCTTTGATCTGTGTTGGATTTGCCCTTTTTAACTCTCGCAAGGCATCCTTCCAAACATTCAGATTCTTTTGATTTTTCAATGCATTCGCAACTGCTGTAATGGCAATCGGTAAGCCAGCACATTCTTTGACAATCTCAACCATTGTAGGTTGCAAATTCAACGTTTCAGGTAAATCACCCACTATCTTCACAAACAAGTATTCTGCTTCATTTTTTGGTAAAAGTCCAACATCGAATAATTGTTGAGCATCCATGTCTGTCTCTAATACATTTCGAAATCTAGACGTCAACAATAGTTTGCTTCCATTCTGATCATCCCTGAAATAAATTCCAAGAGCCTCCAAATCAAGCTCATTCCAAATATCATCTACAATTACAAGGATCTTCACTTTCTTCAATCCCTCACGTAGCAAATGTGCTTGTTCAAAATTAGTGTCCTCATCGTCAAACTTCAACTCTATTTCTTTTGCAATGTCTTTCTGAATCTGTTTCAAGTTTGGAGTTTGGGATACAACTACAGTAACCATCCTTTCAAATAACTTTTCTTCCATAGCTTGTGTAGCAACTTTTCCAACTAGCATGGTCTTACCCAGGCCGCCCATCCCACATACTCCAATGGCGTGGATATTATCATCTTTCAAAGCCTTCATAATTCCCTCCAAAATTGTCTTTCTCGATTCAAAGTCCTCAAAACCTTTAGTAGATATTGGGGTCACTCCTCGTCTAGGCACACGATGTCCAATTGTAGGGAAAATTCCCTTATCCTGAATTTTCTTGACATCCAATCCCATCTTGTATGCTTTTTTGCTTAGCTGATAACGGACCTTCAAATTAGGACACCAGTCGTGGCAGCATTTCAACTTTGCTTGGCCTTCCTCTTCAAAGAATTTATGTACCTTTATAGTGATCTCCTCAACACAAGTCAGCCACTTCAGGACTTCGTCTTCAATTTCCTCTACATTTTTTGTAGCAACTTTAACCTTATCCTCCACAATCTGTCTGGCATCCTTAAGCTCGTTAACTTGGATTTTGAGATTGTCAACATTACTTCTATAGCAAATCAGATAACCCATCTGACGTGCAACTACTCCAATTGTGTAATCAACAATTTTTTCAAAGATCACTTGAAAAGGCGTCGTTACAATCTCCATTTTTTATTTTGATTTTTTTACTTTTTTGTTCTTTTTGGGCAGCTGTCAAGAAGCATTTAAAAACAGTTAGAAATCAAAACGAGGACAACAATGACGGTGGAATGAAATTAAAGGACAGAGCCAAGGGTATACCTTCCCCTTTGGGATATTGATCAAGAGAATTTTTTTGATTGGTCTTCTACGCCTTCAAGTGTACTGCAAGTGCGATTGAGAAAACCTGAAAGTTGACAATTAAAAAACCTAAACCAAGTTGACTTTACAAATATGATTTATTATCGTTTCATTTTAAAGAATTTTTTAAGAAATTAAAAATTCTACTTTAAACCTATACTTTATTGGTGATAACAAATTAAATCCTGAATTTTTAAAATATAACAAATTAAAAATAGCATCAAATTAAACTAAAACCAATAGAACTAAGAAAAAAAAAATGCTATGTTTGGAAGTTTGGAGGGAGAAGAGAGTAAAGGATAAGGGGGGAAGAAGAGGAGAATGGTTAGCCCTTTCCCCTATTTAGATGTCTTAGAAATTAAGTAAAGGGGAAGAGGAACAATTTCCCCCCCCCCCCCCCCTTCCTTTGTTTAGATGTTTTAACAATTAAGTATAGAAAGAGAGAAAATGAGAGGAGAATGGTTACAAATATTGACAATTATAACCCACATTTTCAAATTTTAAAGAAACATGTATAAATTGGCATCATAAGGGCATAACTGACAGTTTAATTTTTTTAAATATAAGTGGAACTAGTCCCCTACATTCCTCCTCCAAATTCCCCCGATTCGGGGTCTGCCCACTTAAAAAAAAAAAAAAAGGTTATTTAAACATCCCCCATCCCCTTTCCTCTACTCCCCTCTCATTCCCCTCCATCCAAACATAACAAGCAAACTAATTGAGTGAGAGAGGGTGTACTGTACCCCACTACCGTCTGTCACATGCCGCCTAAGCAGAAACAAAACCATGAGGCTTCGGGCCAAAGCGGACAATATCTTGCTAGGTAGGTGAGGGTCCTGACACATGATATTAGAGCTAAGGACGACTCTCCTCTGAGGGTATAGGTGAGGTGTGTGAACCAAAAGTCTCACATCTCTTAAGTGAGCGTCCCTTACTTAGTTCATATAGGATGATGCCTCACAACCTTGCAAGATGCCTTTCACTTATGGGCCAAACGAAGCCCCAAGTAAAAACAAGACTGTGAGGTTTCGGACCAAAGCAGATAATATCTTGCTAGGTGGGTGTACTATGGATCCCGATACTATTCTTATCTCTTAGCTTCAATTGTCTTTGTTGAATTATGTGGTGAAATAACCATTAATATGTGTTAAAAAAATTATTATTTTAAAAACATTGCAAAGTACTATATGTTTTTTAATTAATTGTTAAAATAATATTTAAGGTAATAGAGATTGCATGTGTGGCCATGATTGGCTTTGTGGGGTTTGACATGATCTAACATACCGTTAAGATATTTACTCATTTTCATATATACAAAGTTGTAAGTGGGAGCAGTGAGAAGATAAGAAGAGTAACGTACAAGTACTTGTTTGTAGGAATTAAAATGAGTGTTAAGAACTATTAGAGATACATTGGCCCATGAAGCACACTACTTGTAGAACAAGCAAACCTAGTTCTAGTTAATCTAGGACTAGCATAGTTTCTCTACTGCATAAATTATATTGGGCTCTTTGTAACAAAAAATAAGGACATAAGGATCTCATATAGTAAAGTTGTAGCTGTTAAGGGTTATCCTTTGTGGACGTAAACCATTAGGCTGAACCACTTAACTCTTGCTTCCATTTTATCTTTCCCTACATACACTCAGGACCGGTTGGGGGGTAAGCCCCACAAGCCCTTGGGCTTGGGAAACCCCCCTTAAGGGCAATCAATGAAAAAAAGAATTAATACTATACATAGAAAATAAATTTTTTTTATTATTATTATACATAAAATAAAATATTAATATACATAAAAGAAAATTTTCTATTAGTATACGTAAAAATATATATATATATATATATTCATTTGACAACAAACCAACAAATTTAGATATGGAGTAATAGATAACAATTTATTAAACTGTTACATGTATGAAACAGAGTTCATACTTTATTTGTGGCAGGTGGCATGTAGGAGTAGGAAGTGGGGTTATTAAGTTTGTTTCCTATTTTAATGTTATTTTGTTACTGTTTAGAATTATTCGGTGTCTTTTATGTTAGTTTTTTATTAATAAGTTATATTCTTTAGGAGAAGTGGTCCTAGTAGTTCACTTCATTTATTTTTGTAGTTTAATTATCTGTGTATTCGATTAGTGAGTAGGATTTTTAAGTGATATATATATATATATATCTCAAAAGTGAAAGTAATTGTCCCTTGTTTTTAGCACAATGGAGTTCTATTTTATTGCTTTGGAACGTTAGATGCAGTTGTATAAATTTCCCTTCAGTTCTCGAAAAATAAAATCATTTGAAAAATATTTGTATTTTTCAAAAAAAAAAAAAAAAAATTGTAGTCTATTAGACTCTTAGGAGGTTGGGTTTCCTCGAAAAACCTATACCTAGAAGTCACTCAGTCAGGATTTCCTTAATTACATTCATCACTTTCTTTTAATTATGTTGTTCTGCAATCAATTATATTTCTTTATTCCTCCAAAAATCGTGAACGTATTAATCCAAACAAAAGTACAAATAAAACCACAAACAAATTTTTACTAATCCGGCAACATAATGTTACAAACACATAATTGGGTCTCAACAAAACAAAAGGCCACTGGCTATTAAAAGTGTAAAGACAAATCTCTAACCCATAATCCAAATATCTAGAAATCACCTTGGAATGAGCAGTTGTTTCTTTGAGTCATCATGCTCATTATAAAGCATCATAATCGGGGTTACATTTTACTTTATTTTATTTTATTTTTATGTAATTCAATGTAAAAACATAATATAACCTTGATTTTGCATTAAAGTTTTTTAAAAAATTGGACCTTTATTTTTTTTATACTAAAATACAACACCCTTTAAGTTTGGCCAGTTTTGATTTTGTTCCCTACTATTTGAAAGTTTTGATCCGCTTTCTCTTCATTTGGTTCCGTTTGAATGTTGGAACTTCTGTCCAAAAAACGTTAACTCCTCACTATTAAGTGCCACCTTAGCTCAAAATGACATAGCTTTAATTCATTAAAACGACGTGGTTTTTGTTCAACTGTAAAAGTAAAAATTAAAATTTTTTTTTTTTTTTTTTTTTTTTTTGTATTATATTAAGTTTTTCTTGATCTCAAAGATATCCTCCACAACCTTATGATCAGCTTCCAGCTTTTTTAGTATTGTGCTCTCATAGGTGTGAATGTTATCTGTTGCTTTATTATCAATTTCTCTCATTTCTTCTCCTAGAACTTGAGTTTTGAATCAGGTTCTTCAATCGCTTTAACATCTTCAAAGAAATGCTTTTATCAGTACCTACTCTATTTTGATTGATTCAACTTGCTCTTTGGTGTGAGATCTTTGAACAATATCAGATGTAGATGGTTCAGTATAAATCAAACCATTCATTTGGCTTGATTAAGATGTGAATCAAGCATTGAACTCTTACCCTTTTTCCTTTTAATTTGATTTTTTTTTCCTTTTTTCTCTATGCTCTCTCTCTCTTTCACTCATCTCTGACCTACTCTCTTTCTCTCATTTCTTAGATCGGAGATCGATCTGCTCTCTCTCTCTCTCTCTCTCTCTCTCTCTCTCTCTCTCTCTCTC
>BKZX01026272.1:619-18952 GCA_014362285.1 Fagus crenata | reverse complement strand
AAAAAAAAAAAAAAAAAAAAAAAAAAAAAAAAAAAAAAAAAAAAAACCGAAGTGTAGTCACTAAATATATTATCTAGTTCTTGTTAAAACTCGTAAAAGAATATGTGTAGTCACTAAATAAATGCCTATTCTTGTAGCACCAACCATTACGGGTGTTGTGATTTAATTTAACATAGCGCAACATCACAAAACCCCTAAAACATGTAAAAGAACAAGAGTTGTCACTAAATACATACTTGTTCTCGTAGTGCCAACCAGATAAATTGGCCACTTCACATAGAGCTTCCTTCCACCCTTTTACTTTTTTGTCATCTTTACATTTTTCTTCACACTTAGCTAGTTCTTCCCCAAACTTTCCCTTTTGGCTTCGAACTTCAGATGGATCCACCTTGTAAAAAACCGGTACCACCAAATGATCATTCTTCTTACACTCAACAATCTTAGCAAGTTCATCCAAACACCAAGCGGACGATGCATAGTTTTCAGAAAATACGATTATTGAAATCGTTGAACTCTCAATGGTTTTGAGAAGTTCGTTTGAAATTTTTTCTCCCCTTGGGAGATTATTATCCATGAAGGTATGAATACCCCGGTGACCCAAAGCTTTATACAAATTGGTTGTAAAACCATTGCGGGTATCTTCACCTCTGAAACTCAAGAAGACATCATATTTCAATCGGTGGGTGAAAGAGGAAGATGAGGCTTGATTGCTGGTCACAAGAGCCATCGAGATTTAGGAGCAGATGGTTGAGAAGAAAGTATAAACTAAGAAAGAAAGATGTTGATGAAAGGAAGAGACGAAGGAGTAGTTGGTTTTGCTGAGGAAAGTCAACACACGCCTGGACATTTGTAAACTAATATACATTGCAATTTCCTAGTTGTTTCTGTGTGAAAGCAAAAGTAATATAATATTGTTGAGTTTAATTTGATAGAGCCTTTTAAACTAATATACACACGAATGCTGCTACTTTCACACCATGGTGTGAAATAGTGTTTTCACACCATGGATGTGGCAGCTTCTCATTTGTCCACAAAGCAAATGGGTCCAGCGGGTCCCACAAGTGAAAAGGCAGCTAAACAGATGAAGAATGCAGCTATCTTTGTTGCCAAACACATTAAAAATTAGGCATGGGAAGCACGTGAGCGAGGTCCAGCGTGTCCTTTCATTTTTTTTCCCTCCGCCTAGTCTTCTTCTTCTTAAGCATGGCCACTGAAACAGCCACTGAAACACAGCAAGCACAAAGTAAAAAAAAAAAAAAAAAATAAAATTTAGCCGAGAAGATCACGTCAGTTCTAAGGTTGGATTTTTGAAGTTTTACTACTTATTATTTCTTGCCAATAATTATGAAACAGTAATCCTAAACATAGAAACTTTTTTTCTGTAAAACAGTGTTACTGCCATTGTTAGTTGAGCTTGAGCTTGAGCTTGAGCTTAAAACAAAGTCACCATTTGGAGCAGAGACAGAGACCAACATTTGATATTCAGAGCAGCATTTAACGTGAGTTTTGGAGTTTTGGAGGTGCATTGACTGCACTGTTCACGTGGTATGCAATTTTTTTTTTTCTCTTTTTCTTTTTTGTTAGTTGTGTATATTATTTAAGTTTATTTTTAGTGATAATATGTACATATTGTTTTGTGTAATAAAAAATGAAAAAAAAAAAAATTATGCTTGTTTTAGGTGTAGCAAAATATTCATCATTATTGTATTATGGCTATAGATGTTTAATGAGTTTTTTCATGTTATTTTTTAATGATAATTTTAGTGAGTGTGTGTTGATGTGTTTGAATGTTTTCTGTTATTGATACTAGTCACAATGTAATACTTTAGGTTTAGGTTGTATATCATTATTGGTACATGATCAATTATTTGGTAGAGTTTACATTACATGTTACAATTAATTTTGGTATTTGGCTTATAGGTTGTTGCAGTCATGAGTACACAAGAGATGGATGGTGTTAGATCCTTTGGTGCTAGTAATAGTTTTGTAGAGGATTTACCAGAGCCTGTTGAGGGAAACATGCAAGAGGATACACCTGATAGTGTGAGGAATTCAGTGATTGAACCAAGGGTTGGAATGGAGTTTGATTCACTTCAACAAGTCATTGAATTTTATAAGCATTATGCTTATTCGAAAGGATTTGCAACAATGACAAGGAATTCAAGAAAAAAGAAGGGCTTTAGTGAGACTTCTTACGTAAACTTGAAGTGTAACCGAGAGGGAAGATACAGTAGTTCGGTTGATGATCCTTCCAAGAAGAGGTCGACAATAAAAAATGCGTGTGAAGCTGGGATCAAAGCTTCGATGGATATTACAGATAAAAAATGGAGGATATTGAGTTTTATTGAGGATCATAATCATGATTTGAGTCCTAGTAAATTTAGGCATTTTGCTGCTTTTCGGCATATAAGCACAGATACAAGGAGGAGACTCTTGATTAATGATAATGCCGGTGTTAGGATAAATAGTAGTATTAAGGCTTCCGTCGTTGAAGCAGGGGTTATGAAAATGTGACCTATAATCAAAGAGATGTTCGCAACTTTCTTGAAAAGGAACGTCGTTTAAAGTGTAAGGAGGGTGACGGACAAGCCTTGCACGATTACTTCGTTAGAATGCAAGCTAAAAATTCTAACTTCTACCATGCATTGGATTTGGATGATGAGTTACGTGTGCAAAATGTATTTTGGGTTGATGCGAGGAGTAGTGCAGCATACGAATCCTTCAATGATGTGATCACATTCGACACCACATATCTAACAAACAAGTATGATATGCTATTCGCCCCTTTTATTGGAATTAATCATCATGGTGAATCTATTATACTTGGTTGTGGGTTATTGTCAAGTGAAGACACAGATTCGTTTGTGTGGGTATTTAGGCAATGGTTGCAAAGTATGTGTGACATTGCTCCAAAAGCCATTATCACGGACCAATGCCAAGCAATGCGGCGGGCCATTGAAATAGTTTTTCCGGAAACTGTTCATCGTTGGTGTATTTGGCATATTACGATGAAATTGCTGGTGAAGCATGCTGGATTGGAAGTTTATCCAGATATAAAGCATTTTTTGCTTAAAGCCGTGCATGATTCAATGACAGTGGAAGAGTTTGAAGAAAAATGGAATCATACCATCACTTCGCATCATCTTGAGGAGAATGAGTGGTTGGCTAAGTTATATGAGGAACGGGAGCGATGGGTTCCTGCATTTCTCAATTCCAATTTCTTTGCGGGAATGTCGTCAACCCAACGTTCGGAATCAATGAATGCGTTCTTTGATGGTTACTTACATAGCTCTGCAACCTTGAAAGTATTTGTGGAGCAATTCGAGATGGCAATGCGGAATAAGGTTGAAAAAGAGATTTTATCAGATTTTGAGTCTTTCAAAGGCAAGCTGGAGTGTTCATCATTATCTCCTATGGAGAAACAGTTCCAAGAAGCTTACACCCATGATATTTTTAAGCGGGTGCGACTAGAATTTGCTGGGAGATAGGGTTGTATCGTAAATGAGCTTATTAGAGGTGGTGATGAAGTCAAATACAAGATTGAAGACGAAGCATGCCTAGGGAAGCTTTTTGAAGTGAGATTCAGTAGCTCCGAATACTTGGTTGGCTGTGTATATCGCATGTTTGAGTTTAGGGGGATATTATGTAGGCATGCCTTATTTGTGCTTTCCCAGGAACGTGTGACTATACTCCTTGACAGGTATATACTAGACAGGTGGAGAAAGGATATCAAAAGAAAACACACTTACGTCTGCCCTTGTACAGATGATGTACAACATAACCCTGTTTTGGAAAGGTACGAGAAGTTACATAGACTAGCAGTCAGTGTGCTTGAGATAGGGGCTGAGTCTGTAGAGAATTTCAATGTTCTAGAAAAGTTGTTAATTGATTTGAAAGACAAATTTTCTCGTTCATGTGATAAACAGCCCTCGTCTCAGAGAAAGAATAGTGTTGGAGCTGCTCCTGATGTTGTTAGGACTGAAGTCGTAAGGAGTCCTACGGTTGTGAAGCGTAAGGGTCGACCTAGGATGAAACGGCTAAAGTCATCAATGGAGGAAGCGGTTTCAAAACCAAAGAAGAAAAGGAACACTGCCACTGCTAGGAACCTTGCTCATTCAACATCAACTACTGGGGTACATAATTAAAAGACCACACTTCTTTTAATATCCTAGTCTATTATTATTTATTAATTTTGGTTTAATTGTGATTGGATGGCCTAGGTTAGAGGTAGTGCTTATGGAGATTGCTCTACATCAAACATGGTAAGTATAGGTGATTTGCACTGTTATTATTCATATGTAGCAAAGATGTTATTTTGGGGCTTATGGTTGAATTTTTTTTTTTTTTTTTTTTTTGTATTGTAGGAATATCCAGTGTCCATGCCACATTCAAATGATGGAGTTATACACTTAACAAATCCAATACCTTCCCAGAGTTTTGTGTCTGAGGTAAAGATATTTGTAATGTGGAAAAAATGGTTATTAAATCCTATTTATTGCATATTTATTGTACCATGTTTTCTTTTATAGTTAATGTCACAGACTCAAGCTCATGGAAATGAAGACCAAGCCTTAAATTTTACTTGATTAGATATATGTAAATATATATATATATATATTTTTTGTTAAACGATCCTCCTTTTTTGTATTACGGAAGGATGTGTTGGTAGTTAGTTTTTTTGTATCTTGGAAGGATTCGTCTCAATCTCCTATATCCTCAGCGTTGTTATTTTTGCAAGAGGAAAGAGAAAGTATAGGCTCCTTTCATTTCATTAATATACACCCATTGATTGTATTGTTTTTAGCTAGAGTGGATAATTAATGTATTTTATCGTTCCAATCAATGATAATGGAAGTGCATACGTATTTAAGTTATTGCTAGTGGGTTATTCTAAGTTTTTTATGTATTTAGGTCATGGTGAATTTCATGAATATAGTAATTTTAGGAAAGTTATGTTAGTGGTATACTTTGAACCAAGTTTGCAGAAATTGGCTAAGTTAAAACAGGTTTCTGGATAAAGGCAGGTTTCTGGGTAATATGGTACCATGCACCAAGTTTGTAGAAAGTGTGGACAATTTTGTCCACACTTTAACAAAATTGTCCACACTTTCAGGCCAATAGGAACACTGTTCATGTATACTGTTCACGTTACTGCTCACGTATACTGTTCACGTATGCTGTTTACCATACTCTTCAAGTGTGGACAATTTTGTCCACACTTTGTTTAAATTGTCCACACTTTTTTGTATAATAGTTTACTGTTCACATAAAACACTGTTTACGTATCTCACAGAAAGTGTGGACAAAATTGTCCACACTTTGTTAAAATTGTCCACACTTTTTTGTGGAAGAGTTTACTGTTCACATAAAACACTGTTTACGTATCTCACAGAAAGTGTGGACAAAATTGCCCACACTTTGTTCAAATTGTCCACACTTTTATCAGAAAGAGTTCACTGTTCACGTAAAACACTGTTTACGTATCTGAAAGAAAGTGTGGACAAACTTGTCCACACTTTTATCAAATTGTCCACACTTTCTGGGGATGAATTTTACTGTTCACGTTTAAAATGTTCATATGAAAAACTGTTCACGTGACTGTTTAGTGTTCTAACGTGCATCAAATTGCATGAATTTGCATGGCCATTGCAAGAAAATATACACATTAATGTCCACACATTGATGCAAATTGTCCACAATTTCTGGACAGACTTAAATGTTAAAATAAACATTTTTCTGGTACACAACACATTTATTGAATACATTTCAATACATTCATTCATTCACATTCATTCAAATAAGCATCCTCATTCATTCAATCAAATATTGTCTAATTACATAAAGTGGTAATGACTACACTACACATTTATTGAATTTGATACCCTAATACAACAATAAGGCCCACAATTACAACAAGTCCTATTGTTAACAACTTCTTCAACGATTGGATGTCATCACGATGTACTGGTTGGACCATATCACGCATGCCACGCATCTCTGACTGAAGTTGATGCAAGTCCAGTAACAGTTGTAATGCATCAAGCAATTGTGATGCATCAACCATGGATTTAGAACTGGTTGCTTGTGATACCTCATCCATTCTTTCATAGCCAGCTCGTTGGTTGATGGGCAAACACCAAGAAAAGAAATCGCATCGGTTGGCAGCACAATAATAATACAATTTGTTTTTGTTTAAACTTGATTCCGAAATCCTAACTGATGCTCTTTTGCCACAACCACAGTCTATATTTCTAAATCTCAGCCCATCTCTAATTGCACTATTTACTGATGAGGAAGACATCTTTGCTGCAAATGTATTAAAAATTCATATATATTATTATGTTATTAAAAAATCATATATATTATTAGTTTATGTCAAAAAGTTTAGGGTTTTGAATATTAAGGGTTTGAATATTATTTAAGTTGAATAAGTTTTAATTAGGGTTTTGAATATTAAAATTTTCAATATGATTTAATCTGAATAGAATATGATGTAATTAGGTTTTTGAATATTAATTGATGAATTAAATCAAGAACAAAGAGATAGAGAGAGAGAGAGAGAGCATACCTTAAGGATTCACAAAGTTGATTGAATAAATAAAGAGGAAATTTGAAAATAACCAACACCCCCACTAAATTTCGGTCACAACCCAATACAAATTTGGTCACAGCCCAGTAACAAAATCACATCCCACTGTTCAGACACCTAACACACAGAGAAGATGGAGTGAGATTGAGAAGTCTTGTAAGCATTTAATGCTGTCTGCCAACCCAAAGACAGCAAACCCGAAAAGAGAATAGAAGAAAGATGAAGAAAACATAGTGTCTTTCAGCTAAGAAGAAGAAGGAAGATCGGGTTTTGTAGCTGAAACAACTTAAGGACTCTACCTTCTAGCCCAAGAACACAACAGCAGGGACGTGCAGCTCCAAGAAGAGGACAGTTCAGCTGATGGGATTGCCAAAAAGTGTGTTTAGAAGATCACATCAGCCCGTGTTTAACCAGCTAAGATTGGGCTGGCTGTTAGAGTGATACTGTGTAAAAAATCAAGGAAAGGAAGAAGAGTATATGCCGTGTGTAAGTTTGATAAGTTGATTTAATATTTTTTTATTTATTTAATGGACCCACATTGATATGTCCTTGTGTAGAAGATCACATCTTGTGTTCAGAACATCATATCAAGCTGTGTTTTCAACCAGCTAAGACTAGCTGGATTTAAAGTGGTACTGTGTAAAAAATCTGCTCCTAAGCCGGAAGTATCTGCCGTGTAATAACAAACAAATTGCTAGTGCAATTACAATGCAAATGCAAATTTAATCTAAGATTAGTATTGTGTATAAAATTATAACATGATAAGTTGATTTAATATTTTATTTATTTATTTAATGGATAAGATTAAAAGTGAATGTTGTAACTTTTAATCTTAACCATTCAAGCCAATTGCATGGATGCAATCATGCAAATCTATGATCTCAATTCAGGTTTTTTATGCAATTGCATAAGTTATTTAAAAAACTTTGCTGGTATTAATACAGTTCATACAAGAATTATGAATACATTTTATTTTATATGGTTTGCTTTTGTGGTTATAAACACAATTTTATGTTAGTATTATAAAAAAAACATTAGTATAAGATACATTTAATAATTATTGAGAAAAGTTGCATTAAATTTGTTATAAAGATTTGGCAGAAATTTGCAATATTTAATAATTATTGAGAAAAATTGTAAATATTCATTCAAATATTATTATCAATAAAAATATTGCAAATAATACAGTTAATAAATTGACATAAAACGTAAAAAATAAATTAAGAAAATGTGACTTCAAAAAGTATGTACAAGTTAGATTCAGAAGTTATAATTTTAAAATAGGTCAAAAAAAATGTATTCAAAATTAGAAAATGAAAAAATATTTTTTAAAAAAGGTACAATAATGTATTTTACGTATGTTAGATTTAGAAATTGTAATAATTATGGTTGAATATGTTAGATCAATATTTGTTGTTAACTAATTTATGAATTTCTTCATTACAATATATAACTTTTTTTTAACAATGATAAAATGTTAACTTCAATTAAAAATGGAACTTTAGAAAGTATTCTTAACTTATACAAGTAATATAATGTAATTTAGCAAAAATAATAATAACATAACAATTTTTTTGATATTATGTGTGGTATAATTGGAAAACATTAGTCATCTTAGTCATCCACCTCTTCCCCATTAGGATAACCTCCTATCATGTGTCGTCATCATCAATTATATCTTATATATTCAATGGTTAAGTTATAGTTACATACAAGGAAAGGTATAGATCGTGTGTTAGTCTCTTCCTCGGATCAACCCTAAGCATACCATCCGCTATAGATCGAGTGTTAATTTTAACTATTCTAGTCATCTAACACTTTCTTGTTTGGATCGGATTTGCTGTTCACATAGAAGATGACCATTAGTATACTGTCGTATACTTTAACTATACGAGTTTCTTCAAAAACATATATGGTGAGCCACAACAAAGTAGTACTAGTGTATAGAGAATTCTTAGTTATATAGTACTGTATGGAGCATTACTGTATGGAGCATTCTAAGTAGACAAACATTACAATGTTGTTGTTTAAATATGTGACTCAAATGTAATCGTAGTACCAAGGTCAAATATAAACACGAATACCAACAACATTGTATGACATACATTTTTTATACGTTAGTTTGTATAATTACATTATATAAAAGATCAATGTTACTTTTTGATAACTAAGATCTAAATTATTCAATTCCAATATTCTACTTATATTTTTTGAATTTAAATATTTTTATTATAATCTTTTAATTTTTTATCTTTACTGATTTTAATATAAAAAAAGTTATTAGATCTTATTATACGTATGTATGTTACTGTCGAATTATAATTTTGCCCCCCTAACTAAATTATAATATTATATATTTTGTCTTCCTTTTTTTATTTTAATTTTTTTTATTTAATTTAAAATAATTTAATAACTATAACTTATTGTGATGAAGTATTGTGTTTTATTATTATTATTTTTATTCCTTTGTTTTCAGTTTGAAGAAGGTTAATAAATATTGGTTAGGATGAGAGATGTGGGTTTTTTATCAGTGTAGTTGTGGAAGAGTAGGAGATTGTTTTTGTGGGGGTGGGAGTTATAGTTTTTTTTATTTTTATTTTATTTTATAAATATATTTATTGTTATGGAAACTTGCAGTTATTTTTAAATTTATTTGTTTAATATGAATGGTGATTTTTTTTATGATTTTGAACTCAAACAAGGGAAAGGATTTTTGGTTTTTTTTTTGGATAATTACTAAATTTAAGGATTTTGAAAACAGAAATGAAAGAAGGAAAACAAAGTTGAAACGGTTAATAATTTGATGGTTATCTTTCTATTTGGATAATGATAATTTTTTTTTTTTTTGATGGTTACCTTTTAAAACTTGGTTTTTTTAAACATTGAATGTGGGTGATTCTCAAAAAAAAAAATAATAATAATAATAAAACGTTGAATGTAGGTTTTTAATTTTAGTTCAACGTGGGGAGTTATCAAAAGAACTTGGTGAATTTTTTTTTCCTTGTAATCTTTTTAAATTTGATTTTTAAAAAATTGGAAATCTTTGAAATGTGGGAAGCAAAATAGAAAGTGTAGGTGCTTTTTTATTGCTAGTAATAGATTTATGCCTAAAAATTAGGATTTACTCTAAATGTTGCTTTCCTTAATTAACCCATATATAAGATGCAGTTTTTTGTTTAGTGTAGTTTGAAATATGTAAATATATTTTTTTATAAGGATATTTTTTACTGTACATTAAAGTGGACATGAGGGTATGAATGTTGCGTACTAGTATTAGATTAGATAATATTAGATAATATATACATTAACATTTGAGGTTACTTAAAAAGCCCAAACCCATTATCATATAATAACCCATAATATAATGTATTAATATTTGAGGTTACTTAAAAAGCCCAAACCCATTGTCATATAATAACCCATAATATAATGTATTAATATTTGAGGTTATTTAAAAAGCCCAAACCCATTGTCATAGAATAACCCATAATATAATGTATTAATATTTGAGGTTACTTAAAAAACCCAAACCCATTGTCATATAATAACCCATAATATAATATATTAATATTTGAGGTTACTTAAAAAGCCCAAACCCATTGTCATATATTTACCATATTAATATCTGAGGTTGTAAAAAAAGCCAAACCCATTTATCCACTGAAACCATAAAAGAAAGAGAAAGAAAGAAAGAATGGGCTGGTCCACGTGGGAAATTTGGTGAGAAACTTGTTAATTTTATTAAAACGGCGTCGTGTTGGGCTTTTGGGATGAAAGTGGTCCCCAAAACGGTGCCGTGTTGGGCTTGTGGGGGGAAAATGGTCCCCAAAACGCCATCGTGTTGGGCTTTTGGGGGGAAAATGGTCCCCAAAATGCCGTCGTTTTCATTCTTGCATGTTTAAACCAAACTTCCTCAACACGACGCCCTTCCCTCTCTTCCAAACTGAAACTGAAACTGAAAACTGAACCGTGCTATCTGACAGTCTTTCCTCTCCCTCTCTGAACGGTTTCCTTTTACAAACATCCCCAAGAACAAACTCCAGTCCTCTCAAACACTCAAACTGAAGCCAAGGTGACCCCTTCCCTTGCACCCGTGGACAGAACAGCACAAGGAACTAAGAAACCTCTTACCAAAGAGAAAGGTGAGTTTACATTTCCATTTTCTTCTGTGATTTTAACTTTTCTGTGAGTTGATACTACGATTGGACTAAGATTGTGAAATATTTTGACTTTCTTTGACGAATTAGCTAAGTGTCGACAATCTTAGGGTTTTGTGAACAATCTTAGGGTTTTATGTATATTTTGTCTACTTGCCATTTTTGCAATGTACTCATCAAGGTAATCAGTGCTTGAGTGCTGCATTTATAAGAGTTTTTCACTTCTTTCATCCAATCTGTTTCGGAATTTACATTACCTTTAGTTATCTGATTCTTTTGGATTATTATCTGTATTACAGTGCAGTTGTTATGTAAAATTTGTACTTTATGAGTTGAAAACAAATTTCCATGGTCCTTGAAATGCAATTTCCTTAATTTCATTGGAAAGTTGAAAATGAATTCTGCTTAGTTGTTATTTGAACCCAAAAAAAAATCCATTGCATTGTAACTTGGTTGGACATGTAAGTGTATGTGGTTAGTTGGAAGTTGGAAGTTGGAACTTTGAAATGCATCTTCCTTAATTTCATTGATTGAAAGGTGATGAAAATGAATTCTTCTTATTTGTTATTTGAACCCCCCAAAAAAAAATCCATTGCATGGTAACTTGGTAGGGACATGTAGCCTATGAATGCAACTGTTTGACTGGATACTCTTCAAGAGAATTCATTTAGTACCTATTGCTTGTCACTAGTGATTCTACTTTTTAATGTCTGCATATTTTAACTACCAACCCTTTGGTCAGAAATTATTCTTTGACTTTTCTCACTCCTAGATGTAGCAATCTTAGGCCTGCCCATCTTGCTTCGTTTAAGACTGTTATTTTCCCTTAAACTTAGGTCCACTAGGATATATGGGCCCTAAACTAACTAATACCAATTTCTTTGTAAATTAATTTTTCATACAAACATAAAGCTCAATCCCTTTACGACAAGTCTAGGATTTCATGGTTATGTGCTTGATGGGAGACTTGAAATGCCAAGGCTTTGGTCTGCAGAGCAAGTGAGGAGCTTTGCTTATTTTGATACCTTCTCAATTTTATACCTAAGCTATATGCATTTATGAGAGAAAAATACTATACAAATATACTTTACGCTGGTCAGCCTAATCCTCCACTCCAGAACCAGTCTACAATATTACATTACGTAGTCTATCCTTGGTCTCTATGGAGTACTCAATGCTTTCCTAGATTACTGGACAGTGTCTTGTTGTTGAACTAAAGAACCTGAACTCAAAGTACGTCCTTGGTGTGAACCAGTTGTATATATAGATTAATTGTTACTTTGTTAGCTATTACTAAGATTCTAAAACCGTAGTTCTTTCTTTAATTTCTTTTCCATGCATGGACAATGACCAATGAATGACGTCTCAAGCAGGGAAAGGGCATTTTGAGTGAATGGATAGCTTAAAATAAATTAAGTTGTTCTTACTCTATTTTATATTTCTCTCTTTTTTTCTTCTTTTACCCCTTGTATTCACATGCTTGAAGAATTTTTAATTCCTAATACATGTGCTTTTAAACTTTATATATTAAAACCATAATTAAAAGGCATCCCTCCCCCACTTCAAGTTTCTCAATCCTATGGAAGAACCTATGGCTGGTGTTATGTCTTGCACAAAATGGGATTGGAAGAACCTAATTAATACTAAACAATTGTGCTTTTTTTTTCTTTTCCTTTTTCTATCCTATATGTATAATAGGGAGTAACAAAAACGTGACATTATTTCTTCTGGGAACCTTCTTTAGTTGATTAGTTCCATCACGAATCTTATGTGTTTGCTATGTGTTTAAGAATATTGTTACCTACGTTTTGCTATTATTTGTCTTGTACTCTATATGCTCATTTCGATTAGTAAAATTAGTTAAAAACTATTATTTTCTTAGTCAGTGGCAAGTTTCTTACTGATTTCAGTTAATAGATATTGTTGTATGAGCATATATAAAGAAATAAGAGAGTTCCATGAAGAAGATAAATAAAACAAAACATGTTTAAACTGTGATTAAAATGTGGACAATGTTAGGATTTTCTGGACAATTTAAGGGTATTCTGGACAATTTTTTTTAATGTTCCCTTTAGAAGGCACTTGCACTTGCACTTGCACTTTGCACTTGAATGCACCTCATACTTTCACCAACACTGTTAATGATAATCTTTATGATATCTTAGACACTATCAAGAGCCTTACATCTACACTTGTGGCTTTCTGTTTCATAAAATTTATTCTTTAATTGTTAGATGCTATCACGGTTTAAGGTATACAATTCAAACTTTATTGTAACCTGCTTTGCCCATTTTAGTTGTGTTTAAATTTGCACCTTTATGCAGACCTCTTCATCAAGGATTACAACTTTGATCACAAGTTTACCCTATCGTTGCAAGGCTCATCTGGTTGGTATTGTGTCTGATCCTTCTTTTTGCTTTTAGATTCCTTGTTTTTTTCAGAACTAATATTTTTTGTTAGGGCTGTTTGTTACTTATCAAAAAAAGTATAGTATGGTTGGGAGATTGAACCTCTCTGCTGTAATTTGCTGTTATATCCAATTCTTTTAAGCAATGATTTTACTACATGGGTTTTTGAATTGTGAGTTTGTGACTCTCTGTTGCAGGAATTAGCTAAGATCAATCATTTGTAATATGTGTTTTCTCTTTCTTATATGGTCAAACAGCTTGTGTTTATGTGGTGCAGGAAAATATAATTGAAATTGCATTCACTGTGAATTAAGTGGTTTATTGTTGGATTTAGTCTATATTGGTTATATATATAAACATACACAACATTTATATGGGTTAAGAGACTGGCACTGATTTGACTTTGGGGGACAAATTAGAACCAAAATTGGTTTATGCAAGTTGGGTTAGCTCAATCTGATGGAGTAGAATATAATCTAAGCTCAAATGAAGATTATTGTAACTAGCATTTGTCCTTAAACTGCTTTATGGAATCACATAACAAAATTGAGAAACTTTCTTTTGACATAATGAATGATGAATGATTGTGTATAAGAAGAATTACAGAAGCAAAAACTGTGTATCATATGTGTGTCAACTATCTAACATGCAGTGGCTGCAATCCCAGAGGCCAGCCTTCTTCTTATTAATCATATTAGTCAGAAAAAGCAATTCATTGACAAATATAGACAAAAAAATGAATAAGGGAACTTTATAATAAGAAACAACAAAGACAATGTTACAAAAAGTTGTAACATAGAGTCATAACACTAGACTCATATTAGAAAAAAAAAAAATATATATATATATATATAGGAAATTACTGTAGAACCAGCTAACAAACATGGAAAGAAAAACAAACCCAAATGAGTTAACTAAGAGAGAAGACAAATGAATACCTGTCCAGCCATGTGTGCCAAGTACTTGTATAGTAAATATAGTACTAGTGATGACTGATATTATTTTTTTATTTTTTTTTTTTTTTTTTTGTGTGTGGTCATAGGTTGACTTGAATGTGACAAATATGTTTGAAATGGCCACATGTTTAAACTGTGATTTCAATGTTAGGGTTTTTTGGACAATTTAAGGGTATTCTAGACAATTTTCACATTTTTCTGTACAATAGTGGTTCAATTGGCAGACTTTTTAAATCCTTGTCTTGGCATTACAGAAACATATAATGATGATTTATCTTCTTCTTTAAACTTGTTAAAAAAGCTTTAACATGTTTCAAATATGAGATTATCCTCATTGTAATAAAAAGGTGGACAGTTAGGTCTTGGGTTCAAAACCAATTGGGTCCTTGTGTAACTTAGAAAAAAAAAAAAAAAAAAATTGTATGACTTAAATGCTTATGTGACATGCTGGCTTCAAGACATAGTTTCTTTGGATGAGCTTATTCTTGTTAGCATCTATCCTCTATATCTTGTTGTTTCTTTTAATGATCAATGATTTTATGAGATATTCTAATTATATGGATTTCCATTTTGCATGTGGCTAAGGCAATGACGAGTATTGATGTGAACACACCCGCAGGCAACATAGAAGTTGCACCTCGTAGTCGCCATCAGTGCAGTGTTAGCAAATTTATGGATGTTAACAAGAGCTTATCTGAAGAATGTAAGAGCCAGCTGCAAACCACTCCATTTGGGTGGTTGTTGAATCTCCACTGCAACATTGAGGCAAGTGGACGAATACTTGAAGTGATGGCTACAAGGTGGAATGCCGATGCACGTGCATTCCAAGTGGGTGATAGGCTCATACCTTTCACCCTATATGACATTGCCCTCATATTGGGGTTGCCTGTGAGGGGAGAGCCAATTGATTGCAACCAATCTCATTCTGGGGGGTCTGTGGTGGAGAAATTGCTAAATAGACATTTGAAGACAACTTCACCAGAACGAACTCAATTGGTGACATTGCTCACCAAACCTTTCATACAAGTCCCAAATAGGGTTAGGTTGTACATTGCCCTAGTCTTTAGTTATTTTTTGTTTCCCACCACCTCCAAAAAAGTCAACCCAAGCCTCCTATCATTGCTTGATGATAGAGCCAACCTAGGTACATATGCATGGGGGAAAGCAATGTATGACTTCTTGGTTAGTGGTTTAAGCTGCGCAGCTTCATCGATGCAAGCGAAAAAAGGGTAGAGGCAACTTGCACATTCAAGGTTGCATTGCCTTGTTTCAGGTAAAATTTTTTTTATCCTCATTGTTTACTCCACAACCATTCTAAATTTTGTTTTATTCTTAAACTTGCCATTGATGTCATGATTTTTGCAGATATGGGCATGCGAGCACTTGGGGGTTGGTCAGAAGAATGCTAAAATTAACCAACCTTTCCCAAGATTTTTAGCATGGACCCACCAAAGAATGTATACTAAGAAGGTAAGGGAGGCCTTTAGTAACAGTGCCAATGTAAATATCTTACACTAAAGTTGCGTACTAGTTTAATAAACATGTTAGTTTCTTATAAAGATGTTATATGTTAGTATTTTAGCGTTCTAATTCATATATCTTGTTGTTTGCAGGTGCTGTCCGTGCTTGTAGCAATGCCATGGGAGCAAGAGTTCAATGTGGTAGAAGAAGCCATGGAGACCTTGCAAGAAACCCATGGCAGCTCGCACCCAACCATATCAAGGGATGATGGGGCCGGACCAAGCAATATTCCTCAAACGCCATCCAATCAATTGCAGCTAGAGCTCCAAGCTGAGAGGGCTGAATGGGAAGCTCTAGCACGACAAGTTCGGCGCTTAAAGGATGAGCTTGACCATGTGAAGGGTCTGGTGGCTGCGGTCCTAGAGAGTAGCCCCAATATTCAACAAAACCAGACCGCACCCTCACAAAACCAGCCCCCACCCTCACCCTCACCAAACCAGCCCCCACCCTCACCTTCACCAAACCAGCCCCAACCCTCACCAAACCAGCCCTCACCCTCACCCTCACAAAACCAGCCCCTACCCTCACCAAACCAGCCCCCACCCTCACCCTCACAAAGCCAGCCCCCACCCTTACCCTTACACAGCCAGCCCCCACCCTCACCCTCACAAAACGAGCCCCCACCCTCATCCTCACAAAACGAGCCCCCACCCTCACAAAACCAGCTGTCCATTCAAACCCCAATGTGGACTTGTTAAGTTCACCGTCTAAGGCTGCCAAGAGAGGCAAAGCTGCCAAAAAGAAGGCCAAGGTGGCGGTGGTGGACTTGGCAAGCTCACCATCAAAGCGGGACAATGCAGGGGAGGTAGCTGCAGCTATGGTGGATTTGGTGAGTTCACCATCAAAGGGGCCTACTAGTATGACGTATACAAGGGCGAAAACACGAGCCCACAAAAATCTAATGATAGTGGCCCCCCATTCAGAATCAGTTAGAAATGAGGTACGTGTGTTGTGTAATGATAAACTAACTTTATAACTCCATATGAAAATCACATATGAAACACTATGAATGACATATGAAAATCACATATGAACTAACTTTATGTACTCCATATGTTGTTGCTTTATGTTGGGTTCATATGTCATTTAACTTTATATTGGGTTAAATGCTCATGCTTACTTTATGTTGGGTTAAATGCTCATGCTTTAACTTTTTTTTTTGTTTAAAAATCACATATGAAATAACTTAATGTACTCCATATTGAAAAATTATGAGCAATGGGTGGATGCTCATTTCCTATACCAGCAACAGCTGCTGATGAGGCTGTCTTGGCTGATTTTAGGAAGAAATGGGGGGACGTGAAAAGGCAGGGCACTAGGAAAAGGTTGTAACAACTCCCTTCTTTCAATTATGTAATGATTTATGAAGTGATTATCAATATTACCTCATACTGGTTTATAACACGTTTAAAATTTTCTAGGCCCAACGAGGTTGATAATAATGAGATGGCAATCTCGACCGAAACATATGAGCTCACGGGTCGAGAGGTGTCATCATTGTTAGGCGATCAAGCTCAGGACGATGGTTCTAGGT
This sequence comes from Fagus crenata, assembly GCA_014362285.1. Classification (NCBI taxonomy): domain Eukaryota; kingdom Viridiplantae; phylum Streptophyta; class Magnoliopsida; order Fagales; family Fagaceae; genus Fagus; species Fagus crenata. The sequence continues at coordinate 1,787 of BKZX01026272.1, read as the reverse complement.
GGATATCCACCGCGGTAATTACATATTCATTTTGCATTTTAGATCATTTATTTATTGCATATTTGAGACATGAGTTTTACAATTCCACATTGTTTACTAAGCAAGTGTGACACACGCAGGTGGTGAACGCTTTCAAGGATGTCCTTATGTAAAAACTCACCGAAAGCGGCCATCCTCCACCGTACATAAACTTCATAATAAGCGTACATGGCGGGATAAAATAACAAAATTTCAACCTTGGCAAATACTTGTTCTTACATTTACATTATGCATGATGTCAATACAGTGAGCTCTTTTGTTGAAATAACTAACTATGATTTATGCAGATTGCGATCTTGGGTATGGCTCCGTCAACCTCAACACAAAAAGGCAAAAGAACAAGAAAGGGTAAACAACTCATTCAGGATGAACAGCCTCAACCACAATCTATGTTCCACCCTAGTTAGGTACGCTCAATGTCGACAAATTGCAACCGGATAATTAGAGACCTTCTCCAACTTTCGTTTTGTCAAAAACTGTTGTTACATATCTATTCTGAAAAACTTGTGTATGACCAGATTTTTGTCCCAACATGCCACAGTGGCCATTTTGTTATGATGGTTGTAGATTGTCTAGAAAAAGTTTTTTATTTTTTTTATTCTTTGCCTAATGCAACCCATAGAGCTTTGGCGCCAATATTGGTAAACACTTGTTTTTCATTTCAATTTTCTTGCTAACCCAGTATTTACATATAATCCCACTGATACTACTTTCTGCTACTTGCATCATAGAGAAAAGCTTTGGAGCGGATATGCATAGAGAACTTGGACCATAAGGATGTCCATACATGGCTCCTAAAATACAAGGATGACATGCCAACCTAAGATAAATACGCGTAAGTACCAATATCTATCATGACCTCAAATGTAATTGTTGCTATGTTGGTTCTGAGTTCACTTGAATGTTATTACCATTTACCAGAAAATGTGGACAATAATGTCCAAACTTAAAGATAATTGTCCACACTTTCTATGGATGTTATGGATGTTATGGATGTTATGGATGTTACATAGGTTATTGGTACATGTTGGTTTCTATGGATGTTATGAAAAAATAGTTACAAAAAAATATAAAGTTCATAGCTTGTCAATTGAGAAACAGTACAAGAATCCAAAAAAGTCCTAAATAG
>BKZX01026266.1:34407-46591 GCA_014362285.1 Fagus crenata | reverse complement strand
GTCTTGTTACTTTTTTATGTGGTTGTCAATATCCAACGACAGGGATCCGTAATAATTGATTGCTAGAGTGCTCAACCAAACTTCTTTTTTTCAAATTGTTAGTATATATTATAAGCTCATTTGGCTTTAGACCTAATATATTTATACGGTTTTCATATTTGTACTGTATACATTATTGTATATATATAAAAGCAATTCCGTGTATTATTTTACTTATTGAATATATTATATAGAGTTGTTCTGCTCATTTTCAGTCTCTCTTTTCTCTCTTTCTCTCTCTCTTTATTCTCAACATAGTATCAGAACTAGGTTACCCACTCTAACTTCCAATAATACACAACTCCTCCAAATATTATAGTACAAACGCGGTATACCGTTGGTTAGGCTTTCTTCTCTCAAGCCAATTATACAGCTTCTCCTCACAAATGTTGTAGTCTTAATCTCGGTATACTGTTGTTCAGGCATCTTCCCTCAAGCCAATCTCCTTCCAGTATCTTCTCTCAAAAACCGATTCCACTACATTCTAAACTCAAACTTCCATCTCCTTGCTTGAGTTTGAAGGAGGTTGTTGGATATTATTATCCTACATTGAAAATAGTTGGAGTGAGTAATGGGTTTATAAGGCAATGGGCAATCCTCATCTCATAAGGCGTCTTTTGAGATTGAGTTAGGCCTATTAGACTTTAACATGATATTAGAGGCACTTTCTAGTAGCCTTTAATAGGCTCTCAGGCAACGTCTCCGCTACCGGCAGCACTCGTTTTCCGCATCACATCGTACTGTCTACATCGGTTCACCTCTCTACGGTCCTCTTCTCAAGTCACCACCTACATCGAACGGACCGAAATAGAGAGATCTACTCAACCCCACCAAAATCGAGCCCATCAGAGCTCTCAAGCCCCCTCACGCGCCGCCTGAAGTTTCTACCGCGCCGCCTACACACTTCCAAACGTCAGCGCTACTGCCACGTCAGCGTTGACTTTGACTTTTTCTATGTTGACTTTTAGCTTTGACTTTGAATTTTATGAGTTGACATTTGGCTTTGACTTTGACTTTTTTGAGTTGACTTTGACCAGAACAATAAAAAAAAAATTATATACAGTTCTGCACAGTATATACATTTGAGTTGTTCAACCATAAATATGTAGTAGTGGTTAGTGGAATACATACGACATTTTGCTATTGGTTGTATCAGTTAGTGGAGGTAGTTATAGTTAGTGGAGTTTGTTAATTCTATTAATTGTATTGGAGTCGGTTTGTTCTACATGACTTGTACATGAACACTATATAACATAGTATAAATCTCTTAATAAATTGGACAGAGTTTGTTTGTAGCCAATTTACTATAACTCACATAAGTTATAGCCAGCTTACTACAACTCACTATGTGGCAGCTAATAAGATTATCCACGTGTACTTTAGTCGCATGACCTATTTAATAAGTCATGTGACTTCTTTAAATAGTACATGTGAATGGTCTTATAAGCTGTCACATAGTGAGCTGTAGTAAACTGGCTACAAACAAACCTTGTCCTAATAAAATTAAGCAAGCATTTTTATCATTTTTTTCTACACAATCTCTCTTCTCATCTTCTTCAGGTTAGAGCTTGCTATTTTCTTAGTTATATCGATTTGGACAAACGAAAATGTTTTCTCAGATGGATTTGAGCACAATGAATAGCTCAATGAGAAGGACATTCATTATACAAGCCTAACTGCTAATCTTTGCATCATTACTCTCCCTTTGTAATTGACCAAAATAAATAAATAAATAATTAACAATGTACTCGGAGTAATTATTTAGTAATGATAGTTTCTCAATGCCAAGTACTCACATGAAATTTGTAAATGAAAAAAACATTTTCCCATATTAAGAGCGTCTCCAGTAGTCTTTCATCTGGGCTCTTTATCTCCATATGTGAAGAGCAAAATGAAGAATTGATGCTCCCGCAGCTCTTCAAAGAGCTATTCAAATTGCCAAAATGCTACAGTAGCTTTTTACAAATGAAAAGCTACTGTACACTCTTCAACCCAATATTAAATTATTTTTGACCGGCCCTATTTAAGCTTTTTTTTTTCTTTCTCTTTCATTTTGCCGAATTTCTTTCTCTCTCTTCCATTTTTTTTCCTTCTCTTCTCTGTACTCTCCCTCTATTCTCCATTGATTTCCTTTGTTTTATGTTGATTTTGGAAACAGGCTTGAGTTTGCCAATTGGAAATGGGCTTGGTGGCGTGGTGGTTGATGGTGTGGTGGCGTGGTGGTTGGAAATGGGCTTAAGTTTTCTGTTGATTTTGGAAACGGGCTTGGGTTTGCCAGTTGGAAACAGGCTTGGTGGCGTGGTGGCGTGGTGGTTGGAAACGGGCTTGGGCTTGCCAATCTCGGCCTGGGTTTGCCGATCTCAGGCTGGGCTTGTCGATCTCGGCCTAGTGGTGGAGCCGTGGGTGTAATTGAAAAAGAAAGAATAAAAAAATGATAAAAAATGAATAAGAAATATAATATTTAAATAGGATAAAAGAATAAAGAAAATATATTTAAATAAAGTAGAAATAGAATAGAGAGTACTACTGAAGAATGCATCTGAAAAAATAAATAGAGAGTTGCTGAAATCCCCATATGTAAAGAAAAAATAAAAATACTGCTGCTAAAGATGCTTTAAGACCATAAATAACAGGATGGCCCAAATACAAAGTACTGGTACCTTGTCAAGTACTCACATGAAATTGAATCGTCAAGTGAAATAATCCTTTTCAAAATTTTATTTTTTTATTATTATTTTTTTTTATATAATAATCCTTTTCAAAAACTTTCCGGTGATAATTGTTCCTAGGTGTATGATGACCTGCCGCTATATTCGGTGAGTGATATAGCAAAAGGGGTTTGCTGTATCATTTGTTTTTTTATTTAGCAAAGAAAAGATAGAGCAAAAGCGGCTTTATGTAATCCTAATAATTTTAATGATTTGACATGTTCATTATATAGGAAAATTAGTGGAGTCTGGTATCAGAATTCAGAAAAGGTGTAGAATCAAATAGCTAGATTTATTATCAAAAAAAATAGCTAGATTAGTTTTAAGCAATGGGATTTTTCGAATGGGACAAACTCTATATTCCTTGATGCTAACATGAATCATAAAATAAATAAATAAAGAGAGAAATATACAAATACAAATAAATAAAATCTCTAGCAAGAAATGAAATAATTAAAATTAAAATACTTAATTTTTATCCAAAATAAATAAATACTTAAAGATCGAGCAATAGAAAGTCAACCGTGGAGGGCACATGGATCTATCACAGGGTTTGAATCTGGGGTTTATCTTAGATACTTATAATTAATGGCCTCAAAAACCAATGACTGATAAATCCACAAGAAATTCCAAAAGAAAAAATTGACAGGGTGATGAGGATCAAAGTGAGAAATGAGAATACAACACTACACCGAATGATTAGCGGATACGAGGAGGAGAAAATTGACATCAATGGAGATAGGAACTAAAATTAATGATAGCGACAAAATACTGATAAATCTAATTAACAGCAGCCACTACCTAAGAATATTACTCGTGCAACTAATTTTCCAAATGAAAATGATAATAATACAATTAAGTTTTTAACATATCACTAAATCCTACTAATTTTCGGTGCGTACACTTGTTTTGGGAGTGGGAATATGAGTGAAGCCCTACCATGCATTAAGAGTTGTGAAAGCAATCAAACTGGTGTGTGAACTCCAAAGAAAAATGAACAACTTTTTTGTCCTTTGACATTGAAATGGTCAGGCTCACGTCTTCCATTTCCATTGCAAAGCATGCATTTTCATTTTTCATCCCACCCACCCGTTGAGAAATTTGAGTTAGTCTTGTCCTTATCATTTTTGTAATTTTCAACTCTATATATAGACTATATTGCGTGCTCTATGTGCCCTTTTTCTTAAGATATGAACATTCTCCATCCCCCAAAGTCACACATGGTAGGTATTTTACTGCCACAAACATTTATTGTAGCATTAAAAAATATAGTCCGTGATGCACGACTAGTGGGTCACATGTCGGTTGGATCTGATTTTCTATATTAATTATTTTAAATGCTTTCCAAGTTAGCATTTGTTTATTATTATAAATGTGAACCAGTACTATTATTTAATTTATGTCATTGTTGACAAATAAAATGTGAACCCTGCCACACAAGTCCCCAATATTTATCTAGCTAGCATTCGTGGAATGTGATGAATGATGATATCATATATAATATAAGAAGTTCTGGTGATTATCCAAAAAAGTCTAAATACAACCAGCGGACTGCACAAGCATGTGCATGCATAAGCGCAAATTTCCATGCATAAGTCCTATTTTAATTATTTGTCAAAAAAAAAAAAAAAAGTCCTATTTTAATTACATGTAAACTCCTAAGTTGTAAGTATATAAAAGTCTTACAAAATAAAAAAGTAAGTATATAAAAATCCTAAAATCAACTAAAAAAAAGTCCTAAGATCCAGTAAATTGTAGGCCACTAATTAAGTTTCGTCTAAAAATATAACTAAACTGCATTCTACCTAACCAGGCCCCCCTTAAGTGATGAAAAACAAATAGTATTCTAGTGGTTAAATTCATGTTGATTAATTGTTAACCACTCATAATTTGTGATGATAACATATTGTGATAAAAATGATGTAATTTTAAGTGGTTCTAGATGAATTGTTGTACAATACTTGAGAATTCCTTACATAGGCCAACAAAGTATAAAACACTTCAAAGCACTACGGCACACAAAAAAAAAAAAAAATAGTGCTCTACAAGTAACTACTCCGATAATTGCCGAATGTCGTCGTGGATAAAGGAGAAGTTTTGTGTGAGACAAAGAATAAACAAATTGTGCGGCCCTGCTTTTTCTTTCATTTAAAATTTTGCATACCGTTTTCAAATTCTACAATTCTTTTGGACCTTAAAAATATTTGAAACCTGGGATAAGAATCGTACCTTTGAGTGGTGACCACTAAGAAATTTTCAGCCAAGTGGTGAACAAATTGCCCCTTCTTTTTGACGCATGCACTTTAGCTTTACATTACATCCACTACTAGTTGCAAAAGAGGCAAGGATGATGGGTTTTGATAACTTTCACGACTTCTCAAATTTAATTATATGTCGTCTTCACTTTTTCAGCTGACCAAATTTTGCTCTTTTGTCCAGCGATTTCGACATGATTGTAGGTCTTTTTGGGGCCACCCTAGGCTTATCGGTCTGATAAATATCCGGTGTGTGTAGAAACGGCTCAATACATTTTGGACTCTAAGACAACAATTTCAAGTGAGGTTTTTTATTTTTTAAATCCTTCTCTTGTTCATTCAAAAATTCTTGTTCTTGTTTTTTGAGATACAAGTTAAATTACTAATAAAGTTTAATTTATAACATGATTAATTCACGTAATCTTCTTGACAATCAATTTTGGATCTTTGGTGAAGAGAGAGAGAGAGAGAGAGAGCTTGTTCAATTGTTGTATTTTTGTATGTATATGGAAAACTAAAAAATTAAGAGTTTAGAACTCAAACACAAATAAGAAATATAAATTGTTTGAAAGAGATGATCAAAGAGAATACACATCCCGCAAAAATAGAGATTTTCGATTATTGACTAATAATTTGGGGCCAGGATTGAAGCTAGGACTTTTCACTTGGGAGGATTGGAGTGATGTATTTATATTATGGTTAACGAGTTTCTCAACCAAATCTCATACCCATTAACAACTTTAAGGGTTTCTAAAATTAGTAATAAAATTGAAAATGTTAGAATTACCTTGAAACTTTGAGTTAATAGGGTTAGTGAGTTTAATTCTCACATAAAGGGATTCAAAAAAAAAAAAATTGGGGGGCTAATACTTATTTTTTGGGAATCAATTCTAATTTTGGGATATAAAAATTAAAAAATACCTCTAATAAAAAAAAAAATTTTTAAAAATTAAAACATTTTGGGAGGCTTTAGCACCCCCACCCTATAAAGTGGCTTCGCCCTTTGGTTGGGGCTTAATTAAAAATCCTACATAAGAGAAAGACAAAAAATACACATTCCAAATTTTCATCTATTTACTTCCTTCTTTTGGAATCTAATATTTTAATAATATCTTCTTCTTTTTTAATTATTGAATGACATGAATTTTTTTCTTTTTTTCTTTTTTTGAATAAAATTGGGGCTTTCTCCAACTTAAGGGCCCTAGGCCATTGTTTAAGTGGCCAAACGGTTGAGCCAGCCTTAGATGCATTTAAAACAGGGAATTGTACATGTCTATAGAATTAGTTAGAGCAAAATTTAGAATACCCATATCATTAAAATAAATAAATAAAATTACTATTATCTCTTTGCATGATTAGGGGTGTGGAGAGGCTCTATACAGACCTAACTACTATCCAACCTTAATTGGTGACTTTTCTGGCTTTAATAGCCAATATGACATTATGATCTGCATTACCAGTTTGATTCTTTGATTAATTAATTAATTGGAATCTGAGTAGATAAAAGGTCTTGTAGGCATGAATCCAAAATCCACCTCTTTTTTTTATTGTAAACTACCTTGAGGGTGAAAATGATTTTAAGGTGAGGGGTAATTATACTATACTCCGGGAGTACATTAAATGCGTACTCCCTCCTACTTTATGATGGGACCCACTAATTAAATTCATGATGGGACCCACTACTTCTGTGAGAGGAGGGAGTACGCATTTAATGTACTCCCGGAGTACCTAATAATTTTCCGTGAGGTGAAATTGAAACTCAGGTATCTATAGGGTCTTTAGGCCATCTCCAGCAGTAATCTAAATTTATCTCTATCTTTATCTTTAAATTACACTTTTTAACAACTCTCTATTTTTTTTTTAAATAACCACTCCAACAGTACTCTTTATCTTTATCCCTATTCTATTAAAAACTACTTTTTTATTATTACTTCCCACCAAAAATAACCAACTCCCACCCAAATTAATTTTTCACAGCAACCAAACATTTTCACAGCAACCAAACAAAGCAACCAAACAAAAAAAAAATTCCAGCAACCCAAAAAAATTCCAAAATTCCAGCAACCCAACCCAAATTCCAGCAACCCAACCCAAAAATTCCAGCAACCCAAACAAATTAATTTGCAAAACTCATTCCGGTGGGCACGGCAACCCCAGGCGGTAGGCCCAAGCCGTGGGTGACCTCCAGACCGGCCGGGATCAGGCACGGCAACCCCAGGACGGAGCCTTGGCCGTGGGTCACCTCCAGACCGGCAGCCTTGGCCGTGGGTCACCTCCAGTCCGTGGGTCACCTCCAGTCCGTGGGAATGGGCACGGCAAGCCACCGGTTCAGGCTGGGGTGGCTCTCTCCTTCGCGGGGTGGGATCTCCTTCAAGCCGTGGGTCACCTCCAGACCGTGGGTTATGGGCGGTGGTACCACTGCCGGTACACATCTAAGAGAAAAGAAAAAAAAAGACAGAGGATAATGTTGATTTTTGGCAAAAAATGAAATAGTAAAATCCGGAATGTTCTTTGATATATATATATATATATATTTTTTCTGAAATCATTTATCTAAAGCTTTTATTCAAAATAATATTTATAAAAAAAAAAAATCAACGTTGATATTATACAACGTTGAATAACGGTAATATTTACTAACGTTGAATAACGGTAATATTTACTAACGTTGAATAACAGTAATATTATACAACGTTATTCAACGGTAACATTGTCTCCTATTTCAACAGTCATATTTTTTAGTATAAATAGGACTATTTCCTATCTCAATTTTCATTCACCTCAAACCAAATTTTCTCTTTCATTAATCTCAAACTCAGTTTACTCACTCACTATCAAACCCAATTTGCTCTTTCATTATCAAACCCAAATTTCTCTTTCATATATTATGGAGCATAATTATCATCTTAAGCCTCGTGATTATCAAATGAGGGAAATGGAAATGGCTCTTCTTGAGTCTGACACTGATGATGACATTGAGATACTTTCAATTCTTGCAATGGAAAACGAAAGATTGAAAAAAGAGCGAGCATCAACATCACACCGTGGTTCAATTGTAGGCCGCAAGGTCATTAAGCGCAATTATTTGCAAGGCGAAGAAAGGCTTTTTAATGATTATTTTTCAGATAATCCGGTTTTTCCTTCTCATATATTCCGAAGGAGGTTTCGGATGAGTCGTCCACTATTTTTTCGTCTTCAATCTGCACTAGAAGCGTATGATCCATATTTTATTCAAAAAAGAAATGCTGCTGGAACGCTTGGCTTGTCATCCCTTCAAAAAATGACTGTTGCACTCAGGATTCTTGCTTATGGAGTAGCAGCTGATTCTACTGACGAGTATGTGAGAATTGGGGAAAGCATTGCAGTAGAGAGTCTAAAAAAATTTGTTAAAGCGGTGGTTTATATTTTCGCTGAAGAGTACTTGAGGTCACCAAATAGCAATGACATTGCTAGGTTGCTCGCAGTTAACGAAAAACGTGGATTTCCAGGAATGTTGGGGAGCATTGATTGCATGCATTGGAAATGGAAAAATTGCTCGACAGCATGGAAAGGTCAGTATACTGGTCATTCTCGTGAACCAACACTTATTTTGGAAGCAATAGCTTCATATGATCGTTGGATATGGCATGCATTTTTTGGTCTTCCTGGGTCTCATAATGACATCAACGTATTAGAGCATTCTTCTGTATTTACGGAACTTGCTCAAGGGCGTGCTCCTCCAGTGAATTACTCAATCAATGGTTATAATTATACAATGGGATATTATCTTGCTGATGGTATATATCCACAATGGTCAACTTTTGTGAAAACAATCTCAGCTCCAGTAGAAGCAAAGAAAAAACACTTTGCTAGAGTTCAAGAGGCATGTAGGAAGGATGTGGAATGTGCATTTGGAATACTTCAAGCAAGATTTTCAATTGTGCGTGGACCTGCACGCTTTTGGGATCAAGCAACTCTCAGTGATATTATGAAAGCATGTATAATATTACATAACATGATTATTGAAGATGAGCGCGATTCTAATGAAGTACAACAAGATGATGATTACGAACAAGTGCCTGAAAGCATCCCTATACCCGTGTCACGAGAACCTACAATTGAAGTTCAAAATTTCATTCAATCTCATATTCGCATTAGAAATAGAGAAACTCATTCTCAACTCCAAGCTGATCTTGTGGAGCACTTGTGGCAACTACATGGCCAATCATAAGATTATTTAGTTTTAATTTTCATGCTTGTATTATTTATTTATGTTACTCTTTATTGTAATTTGAAATTTATCAAATTTATATAATTATTGTGAAAGTTCTTTAAAATTCTATTATTAAATAAAAAATATATTAACACTTATAACTTGCAAAGCCAATGCTATATATATTTTACCACATTAATGTTCAAAGTAATAAATTAAGTTATCAACCATAATAGCAAAAGACATTTAATAGCAACAAAAGTTCAAAGTATTCTCTTAATTCATACAACACACTAGCATTAATAAATATAATACAAAAATAATACAATATCATTTACTAATTACCACTTCTTTTTGCAAGGATTTCCGATTGGCGTTGACGAAAATATTGTTGTTGCATTAGAGGCAACGCATCTACATTCATTGTCATAATTGCCGCCTCCTCTCTCAATGTTTCCCTCTCCTCTTTCATTCTTTCCCTCTCCTCTTTCTTTCTTTCCCTTTCCTCTTTCATTATTGCCGAACGAATTGTTTCTTCCTCTTTTATTCTTTCCCTTTCCTCTTTCATTTTTGCCAAATTGATTTTTTCTTCCTTAATACAAAGACGCTTGTTCTCTAGCTCCATGTACTGAACACGGCCCCTCTCAAGAAATTCCAATCTCGATTCCGCGATTTTTTTTTTGTCGTCCGCCATGGCATTCAACATCACTTCCACATTTGAGTTACTACCTTCGTCGCTCTTTTGTTTGTTGGATCGAGCTTTTTCGGCCTTCCTACCCGATGGTCTCTCCAAGTTTATGTTGGAATCATTTGCGACACCTCTATTTTCTAGATTTATCGAAGAAGATGTTGTCTCCGTTCTCTTTCTTCTTGGTGTCTCATTTTGGTGACTATTCAACCATTTCGGTGAATATTTCAACACGTTCCAACAATGTTCAAACGTAAATTTTTTGCCAGTTTCTGCTTTATACAATTGTTTTGCTTGATCAACCTAAAAAATTCCAACAATAAAAACAATTAATATTTTCAATAGTTAAAACAAATTGATGCATTAACAAATTTGAAGAGTTAATAAGATGTACCTTATTTTCCTCAGTTAGACCACTTTGACGCAATGATTCAATCTTTGACAAACACCCAAAATATTTATTGGTGCCAAGTTGAATGGTTGACCACCGGTTCTGAAGAGAACCTATAGTTCGCTTAGTTTCGGAGGTCGTATGAGCATGAAAATATTCATGAACTCTAATCCACAATACTTCATATGTTTAATCAGTACCTTGCACCGGATCTTCGCTAATAGCGAGATATGAAGATATAAGAGTCAAGTCTTCTTCTATGGTAAAATTGACTTGACGTGTTTTAGGTTTTTTAGTGGATTCAACTTGGGATGGAAATGGATTATTATTATAATCCATCTCATTTTGGGTTTCCATCATATATTCTTGGTACGTATCTTCTAGAAGATTAACGAAATTTGGGGTTTCATTTTGAGAATTCATCTCTAATAAAAATACAATACAATATTAGGTATCAATCACACATGAAGAGTACGTAAAAATAAAATTATTGCAATTCCCAAACAGATCCAACCTATAATTTCACAATACATACGTATGTAAAAATAAAACTGTTGTAATTACGAAACTGCCAGGTATATATGAAGTTAATCAAGTTTGGTTAAGCCAAGATAATATATTCTAGCAGGATAACAAATTATACATTCAAAAGAAAATTATATACTAGAAACAGATTATAATTGCAAAGCATTTCAATACCGAATTCTTTTAGGATGAACAAGAAGATAAATTTATGGATTACTTTGTTCTATTTATTTATTTTTATTGTATTTTATATTTAATTTGACTATCTGATTACATATTTTTTTATAACTTATAAACGTTTGGGGATATTTTGTAGTCCAAAACTTATTGGGTTTCGGCTCTAATTTCTCAATAGACAGATGTATACTATTTTAAACTATAGTTTGTTACAATATTGAATAAGTTTTATGCTTAAAAACTCTCAACTCAACATTATTTATTTGCAAATTAAACCAGCCAACTAATTTTTCTTCCACATGAAAATTGATTTCTTTACAACTATATCCAATTAAACCAGAACCTCAACACACATACACATAAATTAATTCCAATAAAAAAACTCAACACACAAACTATCAGAACCTCATCCAAAGCTCAACACCCAAACTAATTTCAATCAAAAGCTCAACACACAGATTAACAGGACCTCATCCAAACTTGAACACCCAAACTAATTCCAATCAAAACCTCAACACACAAACTAATAACATAACCTCATCCACACCAGTAAACAACCCGAAACCAACCTCATCACAAATTCAACACAAAATCAACCTCAACCCAGTACACAAACAGCCACAAAATCACCACAAAATCAACACAAAATCATCCTCAACCCCAGTACACAAACAGCCACAAATCAACACAAAATCAGATATACCTCACGCCGTTACCACCACCACGCCGGAAGAGAGAAGAAGACAGATCGGCAGAATCAACCGAATCAACCACGCCGGTACCACCGAATCAACCACCACCGAACACCGAATCAACCCAGATCGGCAAGCCCAAGCCGAATCAACCCAGATCGCCAAGCCCAAGCCGAATCAACCGGTTTCGTGCTAAGACAGAAAACCCAAAAGACCACGCCGGCAAGCCCAAGCCACCACCGAATAACCACCACCACGCCGGCAACAGAAAACCCCCAAAACTTTTCGTGCTTTACAACGTTCAAACCCAAAAAAATTTCAGAGGAGAGAGAAATTTTGGTGCGGCAGAAACCCCAAAAAAATTTTAGAGGAGAGAGAAATTTTCGTGCGGCAGAAAACCCAACAAATTTTCAGACCGAAAGTTTGTTTGTTTTAGAAGAAAATCCCAAAGAGCAAACAGCAAAAGAGAGAGCAGAGAGAAGAGAGAGCAGAGAGAAGAAGAGAGAAAAAAAATTTC
>BKZX01026266.1:1150-11732 GCA_014362285.1 Fagus crenata | reverse complement strand
CAAAATTTCTCTTTCTGTTTAATTATTGTCCCTGGTCAATGCTAAAATTGTTTCAGGTTGTTTTTTAATTTATTGGCTTTTGTTTAGATGTTCAGCACCTCTTGAGGCATGTTAATGGTTGACTCTAGTGAATGCAACATTTTGCAGTTCTCACCAATTGTTTATATTATCTACGTCACATACATCTCATACTTTTTTTTGGTGAAACACATACATCTCATGACTGCAACAATTTGCAGCTTCCAAATTTGTTTATCAACGTCATACATACGTGGACCACAGATTCTCTCATCATAAATAATTGATGAATTTATGTGATTAAGTTTAAATTTTCAATTTATAGCCACTGAAATTGCTGATAAAAGTATGTATGATAGATAAAAATCATTACGTGCCATCCAATGGAGTCAATTCGAAAATATTGGCATTTTTTCACTTCTGTATGAATTATGATTAACCTATGAATGCTTACACGTTGAACGAGCCTGTGTTTCATCTGGTTCCAATCTGGTGGGTCTAGATCACTCATACAGAGGAAAAAAAAGATAGGACCCTCTCTCAAGTAACAACTGGATGTATTTGTATTTTAAACATCAAGTTGTATTTTTTTATTTTTTATTTTTATTTTTTTCAAATAACTTGCATTTATCCTATCTCATTTCAACTCTAGTTTATTTTGTATTGGTTTAATAAGCATTGACCTTTATTTAAAGGCTACTACATTAATGAGATTGCCCAAGTTTTCACAAAGAATATTGGGTCGTTATTTTCTTTATGTTACCAGAGCAATAAAAACTCTAACGAGTTCGATAAAAAAAAATGGCTACACTTTACCTACCAAAATATCTTTCACATCTCAATCTAGCAAATTTTGTGTCTCTAGAGCTCACCTTTACCAACTATCTCTTGTGGGAAACACATGAACCATGCCACCTCATGAAGGTGAGATTATTGGTTCCAATGAAGATGGTAAAGTCCCTAAACCAGACCAGACGGCATGAACACGCACAAATAGGCATGTTAAAGCTTGGATTACAACCACCTTTGATGCATTCAAGACCAAACTTGGCCTTTGGGTACAACCCACGCCAAGTTAAGAAGTTAGTTTGATTTGATCACTTTGTAACAATTGGATGTATATGAATTTTAAACATCCAGTTGCATTTGTTTTTCAAATAGCTTGCATTTATTCTATTTTATCTCAACATTAGTTTATCTTGTATTAGTTCAATAAGCACAGACCTTTGTTTAAAGGTTGCTACATTAATAAGAAAGATTGCCCAAGTTTTCACAGAGAATATTTAGTCATTATTTTCTTTATGGTATTAGAGTAATAAAAACTCTAACGAGTTCGATCCAACAAAAAAAAAAGGCTACACCATCCCTGCCAAAATATCTTTAACATCTTAATCTAGCAAATTTTGTGTCTATAAAGCTCACCTCTACCATCTATCTCTTGTGGGAAACACATGAACCATACCACTTGATGAATGTGAGATTACTGATTCCAAGGAAGATGGCAAAGTCCCTAAACTAGACCAGGCGACATGGACACGCACAAATAGGCGGGTTAAAGCTTGGATTACATCCACCTTTGATGCATTCAAGACCAAACTTGGCCTTTGGGTACAATTCACGCCAAGTTTGATAGAGTAATAGAGCACATAAGAAGTTAGTTTGATCTTATCACTTTGTAACAACTAGATGTATATGTATTTTAAACATCTAGTTTTATTTTATTTTTTCAAATAGCTTGCATTTATCCTATCTTATCTCAACTCTAGCTTATCTTGTATTGGTTCAATAAGCATATACCTTTATTTAAAGGCTGCTATATTAATGAGAAAAATTGCCCAAGTTTTCACTGAGAATATTGGGTCATGATTTTCTTTAAGTGGCGGCTCCAAATTTTTTTTTTTTTTAGGGGGTTAGTTTAAAAACTTGAATATATTAACATCACAAAAAAAAAAAAAAAAAAGGTAAATACATGAAATTTTATAATTTCCTTCTGCGAGTTTTCATATATAAAACCAACATCAAATCATTGCAATATCAAATGTAGAAACCAAAAAATACACCTACTAATTCTTTCATTGAGACATTTTGTCAAACAAATAAAGTATAAATAAAAAAGGACAAGATTATAAAGTATTTAACTTCAGCCCAATCTATCAAATACAAAATAAATGTTCTCTTTATGTGCACTTAACTTTATATTATTTTTTGTTTATTAAATATTAGAAAACAGCGTTTGATTGACAGACTTTGATTGGATTATTAAAAAAAAGATTTAGTGAGCTGTTATTTATACCGATCTGCCCATTTTCAGCTAATCATAAAATTTTAAAATGACTTTCATACCAAAATCGTCTCTCTCTCTCTCTCTCTGCGCCAGAGTTTACAGGTTAAAAACGGATGAGAAACGAGGAAGTTATGGCAAAATCGTAAAAATCGGTTCAACACTTAGCTAAATTTTGCTAAGTGTTGTTGACAAAACAGCCCATTTAGGAGACAATGTTTGCGCATAAATTCTTTTCGACCCGCAACAATTTGGTCTGCATGTTGGAAACTTTAAGGAAAATGGTGACTTCAACTACAGCACGCAATTCTCGGATCATCAAGAGCTTCCCCGGTCGAGGCGGAATCTCAATCGGAAAATGACCTTTTGATGTGGAAAAACCCTCCGGCGATCTCTGTTCGTGAGACCGTATTTCCCAAACCCAAGCTCGGTTCTTTGCAAGTCCGAAACTTTAAGAAAGATGGTATCGCAAGCTTTCTGGATACACTAAGATCGTCGAAAACCGACACCGAGAGCTATGTTAACCTCGTGCGGGAAAATCAACGAAAGTAAGGAAACTATGCTGAAAATTTCACAGTTTTCCTCCCGGTAAGGTCGCCGTCGCACATAGATTCTTCCCTGCTCGCAGAGATTTGATCCGCAAGTTTAGGACTTTAAGAAACTAGAGATGTTTAGACACGACGACCAACTCTCGGATCGCCAAGTTTTTTCCTGGTCAAGCCAGAATCTTGATTGAAAAAACATTCCGACGGCACTTGTTCGTGAGGCCGTATCTCCCGGACCCAAGCTTGACTTCTCGCAAGTTTGAAACTTTAAGATAGAAGGTATCGCAGGCTTTCCAGGGACACCAAGACCGTCGAAAACTGACGCCTAGAGCTACGTCAACCGTGTGTGCGAAAACTGACTAAAATAAGGAAAACGTGCTGAAAATCTGACGCGTTTTTCCTCTCGGACAGTCGCCTTCGTATGCAGATTCCTCCCAACTCGCAACGAGTTGGTCCACAAGTTCAGAATCCTAAGAAAGAGTGCAACTTCGACTACGAGACGCAACTCTCAGTTCGCAATATCACAACGTATACAAATAATTATGTGAACAATGTCAATGTTAAAAATTCAAAAAGTCAAAAAATCAATGAGTTATTTAGCAGCATCTTCAATCTCCAGTTGTTAAGAAAATTTCTAAAAAAAGATGAACATTTATCACAGAACGATGGAGGGAATGGAGCAAAAATGGTAAATTTTTTGTGTATATAATGACACCGTTGTATTAAGTTTGAAGAAACCAAAACTCAAGATGAGAAATCCATTGGCTGCGATTCGGTAGATCCCAATCTTCAAGATATCATATCGAGAATTATGGCTTACCGGGTTGGCAGTCAAATGAGATACAAGAGGTTTAGCTAGCCCGTCATTCCCTCAGTTCAAGATATAATATCGAGAATTATGGCTTACCGGATTGGCAGCCAAATGAGATACAGGAGGTTGAGCCACCCCCGCATTCCCTCACACTAGAGCCACCTCCTCATTCCCACACATCACCACCTCATTCCCTCTTCACCCGTACTAGGAGGATTGAACCAGGCATATTGGAGGAAGTCGTCAACACAGAAAGAAAAACGCACCAACATATAAGGAGCAGAAGAAGTTGAAAGAAATGGTGGGGCGAGGACCACAAGGTGAAATAAAATCGATCGATAAGAGGAACATAGTTAGGACAAACGGCCGTAATCACTGGAATGAAAATATAAGTTATGGGGACAGACTCTACAGCTGCCCCAACTGTCCAGAGTCACGTGTTATTTACCCTAGTAAACAAATGATACTTCACTCTCAGTAAACTCATGCAAATATGGCGAATGCATGTGATAAATGTGGCTTAGCGTATGATGGAACTAAGCATGAATGTCCCATGCAAAGGACAAAAAAAGGGTGATGATTCTCTGTCTTACTGTTCTGTTTATGTGCACTTAACTTTGTATTATTTTTTGTTTATTAAATATTAGAAAACAGTGTTTGATTGACTGACTTTTATTGGATTATTAAAAAAAAATTTAGAGAGCTGTTATTCGTACCGATTTGCCCATTTTCCGCTAATCATAAAATTTTAAAATGACTTTCATACCAAAATCGTCTCTCTCTCTCTGCGTCAGAGTTTACAGGTTAAAAACGGATGAGAAACGAGGAAGTTATGGGCAAAACCATAAAAATTAATTCAACACTTAGCTAAATTTTGCTAAGTGTTATTGACAAAACAGCCCATTTGGGAGATAATGTTTGCGCATAAATTCTTTTCGACCTGTAACAATTTGGTTTGCAAGTTGGAAACTTTAAGGAAAAGGGTGACTTCAGCTACAGCACGCAACTCTCGGATCGTCAAGAACTTCCCCGGTTAAGGCGGAATCTCGATCGGAAAATGACCCTCTGATGTGGAAAAACCCTCCGGCGGCCTCTGTTCGCGGAACCATATCTCCCAAACCCAAGCTCGGTTCTTCGCAAGTTTGAAACTTTAAGAAAGATGATATCGCAAGCTTTCTAGATACACCAAGATCGTCGAAAACCGACACCGGGAGCTATGTTAACCGCGCGCGGGAAAATCAACGAAAATAAGGAAATTATGCTGAATATTTCACAGTTTTCCTCCCGGTAAGGTCGCCGTCGCACAAAGATTCTTCCTTGCACGCTGAGATTTGATCCGCAAGTCTGGGATTTTAAGAAAGTAAAGATGTTTAGTAACATGATTATGATGTCATATGCAATTCGAAGTACATTTTAAAATATTTTGTAAGTAATTATCTTATAAGACATTTAGATTACTTATTATGTGTTATAGTATTTAGGGAATCAATTTCAAATATATAACATGTCATTAGAAAATGGTTGATGTCAAATGGTAATTAAGGTTGTAATTAAGAGGTAATGTCAATTAATTTTTTGAAAGAAATGAAAAAGAAAAAATATTATGACATGACTTAATGAGAAGATCATAAATCTAATAAAGTAATTGGAATGAATTTCTATTAACTCACAATTTTAAAGATATTTTTTAGAATAAGGAAGAAAATATACAACTGATTTTCTTTTTCTGCAAAATTAATTATTCATTTATATTTTTGTTGGGAGTTTTTTTTTTTTTTTTTTATTGGGGCCATAGGCCAAGGCCTAAGTTGCCTAGGCCTTGAGTCACCCCTGATTCAACCACACAAGAGTGGATCTACTTATGGGCTATGTGCCCACCCTCAGATTAAAAAAAAAAAAAAAAAAAAGGTTAGTTATTAATAAGTAAAAAAAATTTATTAGGTATAAATATATCAAAATTACTTTAAAAAAATTTAATAATACAAAAAAAAAAAATCATGTAAACAAAAATTAGCTCAAAAATAAAATCACAAAAAAAACATAGGCCCAAATTTTGTATTCTTTTGCCACTTTTGACAAGAAAAATTGATTTCAACTGATTTTTTTGCTACTTTCCACAAACAAAAATTGATTTGCCTTGTCCAATTTTATCCAAAAGATTTTTATTAATTGGAGCTTATGATACTTTATGATCAACTTGATAATTATATTTTTTTTTATGTACACTCTAGTATTGAGTTTTCTAAACTAGAAGAGATTTGTGATCTTGCTTAAAAAATGGTTGAGACTAAAAAAATGTGGTATATCCATTAATTTACTTATAGGTGGTTTGGCATTAACCTTACCAATTGCGACTGCCACTGTGGAAAAAACATTTTCAGCTATAAAAATTGTGAAGAATTGATGGCGTAGTCGAATGAGTGATCAATAGATGAGTGATTGCTTGATTGTATACATAGAGACAGACATTTGTCGTAGAATTGATAATTTAGTTATTATACAACGGTTTAACAATATAAAAACACGTCGAAATCAATTGTTAGAGGTTATAATGAACTTATTTTTATATATTTTTATTTTTTTTTAATATGTCAATTTTTTGATTTTGGGGTTTTTTTTTTTTTTTGTTGGTATTATGTCTATTAAAATTTGAATTAAAAGGTACTCACCTTAAATTGAATTCCCGACTCTACCCAGCAACCAGGTACAGAGTTGTAAGATTATATACCATATGTGTATTATTTCGATTTATTTCATCTTATGTGTGACCCATATGTCGATACCAGCTCCTTCCCTTCATCGATGGATATGAATCAAACTTCCTTAATTATTCTAGAATACATTCAATAAAGATCTGGTGTAATATCGCCCCTTACACCCTCCAATAAAAACTTGACGCATCATCATTTTTTACATTTCAAATTGTTCTCACCCACGCACAATCACTCCTCTTCAAAATTATTTTACTGAAAAAGAACGAAATTTCACCGGCGGCCATAGTTTTGTTTTGGTTTTTAAAAAATCACACTTCCAACTCTCCCTCTAGATCGGAGCTCTCTCTCTCTCTTCAGATCCGCTGCAGCTCTCTCTCTCCAGATCGGTTTTTCAATCCACCGCTGCTTTCTCTCTCTAGATCAGTATCCCTCTCTCTCTCTCCCCAGGCCAAGCTTCTCTTCTCAGTTCAAATTGTCCTGCAAAAATGGTTGCAAGAACCCCACAAAAACATAAGAAAATGGTAGTCCATCAATCCGGTCCTACTTAGAGAAACCATAAAGAAGGAAAAACAATATCATTTCCTTATACAAGAGAAAAAACAAAGAATTTCTCACATCCAATCTTGTGGGTCTTAATTTTTCAGTTAGCTAGGATTCAGATTAGTGAAAATTTCAGCTCCATTACACCAATATTAGTTTATAAATTATAGGTTTCCATGTTTTTTTTTTTCATTTCCCTCATTTTCTCAGCAGCCAATCATCTCTCAAACCTGTGGGTTTTTGTGTTTCTTTTCATGTTCTCAGCAGTCAATAATCTTTCAAAGTTATGAGGTTTTGTATTTTTGTTTATTCTCATATAAATCATCTTTCAAACTAATGGGTTTTTGGGTTTTATTATTTTCATTTTCTTAGCAGCCAATCATCTTTCAAACATATGGGTTTTTTGTGTGTTAATGGAAAAATTATAGAATATTCTGCATTTAATGTTCTCGGATATTCTACAATTACCTGTGTTAATGGATTGTGAAGGTGCATAGGGGTGGCTAGATTTCAGGAGCTACAGTACATAGTGGCAAGTGGGACAAGGTGATAATATCAGGGGTGAGCTAAGGCCATCTCCAGCAGTGGTCTATCCCTGCTCTTCATCTCTATTTGTAGAGAACAAATCCAAATACCCGGCTCCAGCAGTCTTTTATAACAACTCTTCATCCTCAAATTTTTTTACAAAGTGTACAGTAGCCTTTCAAAAATGAAAGGCTACTGTACACTTTGTAAAACTTAAAAAATCAATATTTTTCACCCGAAGACCCCACCGTACCAATTGATATTTGTTCCGAAAATTTCTCTCTCCTCTCATTTCTTCCAAAAAATTTTCACTCTCTCTTTTCTCTGCTCTCTCTTTTCTCTGCTCTCTCTTTGGGATTTTCTGTTTGAAGCACGAAAATTTCTCTCTCTCCTCTGAAAATTTTTTGGGGTTTTCTGTTGTGAAGCACGATTCGGCGTAGGTTGATTCGGCGTGGGTTTGGGGTTTTCTGTTGTGAAGCACGATTAGGCGTGGGTTTTCTGGTTGATTCGGCGTGGGTTTTCTGGTTGATTCGGTGGGTGGGCTGATTCGGCGTGGGCTTGGGCGTGGGCTTGGGCTTCCCGATCTCGGCGTGGGCTTGGGCTTGGGCTTCCTGATCTCGGCGTGGTGGTGGTTGATTCGGTGGTTGGGCTGATTCGGTGGTACCGGTTTCTGCCGATCTCTCTTCTTCTCTCTTCCGGCGTGTGGTGGTTAACGACATGAGGTATATCATTTGTATTCGGGTTGATTTTGTGTTGATTTTGTGGCTGTTTGTGTACTGGGGTTGAGGATGATTTTGTGGCTGTTTGTGTACTGGGTTGAGGTTGATTTTGTGTTGAATTTGTGATGAGGTTGGTTTCGGGTTGTTTACTGGTATGGATGAGGTTCTGTTAGTTTGTGTGTTGAGGTTTTGATTGGAATTAGTTTGGGTGTTCAAGTTTGGATGAGGTTCTGTTAGTTTGTGTGTTGAGTTTTTTATTGGAATTAATTTATGTGTATGTGTGTTGAGGTTCTGGTTTAATTGGATATAGTTATAAAGAAATCAATTTTCATGTGGAAGAAAAATTAGTTGGCTGGTTTAATTTGCAGATAAATAATATTGAGTTGAGAGTTTTTAAGCATAAAACTTATTCAATATTGTAACAAACTATACTTTTAAGTAGTATACATCTGTTTATTGAGAAATCAGAGCGGAAACCCAATAAGTTTTGGACTACAAAATACCCCCAAACGTTTATAAGTTATAAAAAAATATGTAATCAGATAGTCAAATTAAATATAAAATACAACAAAAATAAATAAATAGAACGAAGTAATCCATAAATTTATCTTCTTGTTCATCCTAAAAGAATTCGGTATTGAAATGTTTTGCAATTATAATCTGTTTCTAGTATATAATTTTCTTTTGAATGTATAATTTGCTATCCTGCTAGAATATATTATCTTGGCCTAACCAAACTTGATTAACTTCATATATACCTGGCAGTTTTGTAATTACAACAGTTTTATTTTTACATACGTATGTATTATGAAATTATAGGTTGGATCTGTTTGGGAATTGCAACAATTTTATTTTTACATACTCTTCATGTGTGATTGATACCTAATATTTTATTGTATTTTTATTAGGGATGAATTCTCAAAATGAAACCCCCAATTTCATTAATCTTCTAGAAGATACGTACGAAGAATATATGATGGAAACCCCAAATGAGATGGATTATAATAATAATCTATTTCCATCCCAAGTTGAATCCACTAAAAAACCTAAAACACTTCAAGCCAATTTTACCATAGAAGAAGACTTGACTCTTATATCTTCATATCTCGCTATTAGCCAAGATCCGGTGCAAGGTACTGATCAAACATATGAAATATTGTGGATTAGAGTTCATGAATATTTTCATACTCATACGACCTCCAAAACTAAGCGAACTATAGGTTCTCTTCAGAACCGGTAGTCAACCATTCAACTTGGCACCAATAAATATTCTGGGTGTTTGTCAAAGATTGAATCATTACGTCAAAGTGGTCTAACTGAGGAAAATAAGGTGCATCTTATTAACTCTTCAAATTTGTTAATGCATCAATTTGTTTTAACTATTGAAAATATTAATTGTTTTTATTGTTGGAATTTTTTAGGTTGATCAAGCAAAACAATTGTATAAAGCAGAAAATGGCAAAAAATTTACGTTTGAACATTGTTGGAACGTGTTGAAGTATGCACCAAAATGGTTGAATAGTCACCAAAATGAGACACCAAGAAGAAAGAGAACGGAGACAACATCTTCTTCGGTAAATCTAGAAGATATAGGTGTCGCAAATGATTCCAACATAAATTTGGAGAGACCACCGGGTAGGAAGGCTGAAAAAGCTCGATTGAACAAACAAAAGAGCGACGAAGGTAGTAGCTCAAATGTGGAAGTGATGTTGAATGCCATGGCGGACGACAAAAAAAAAATCGCGGAATCGAGATTGGAATTTCTTGAGAGGGGCCGTGTTCAGTACATGGAGCTAGAGAACAAGCGTCTTTGTATTAAGGAAGAAAAAATCAATTTGGCAAAAATGAAAGAGGAAAGGGAAAGAATAAAAGAGGAAGAAACAATTCGTTTGGCAATAATGAAAGAGGAGAGGGAAAGAATGAAAGAGGAGAGGGAAACATTGAGAGAGGAGGCGGCAATTATGACAATGAATGTAGATGCGTTGCCTCTAATGCAACAACAATATTTTCGTCAACGCCAATCGGAAATCTTTGCAAAAAGAAGTGGTAATTAGTAAATGATATTATATTATTTTTGTATTATATTTATTAATGCTATTGTGTTGTATGAATTAAGAGAATACTTTGAACTTTTGTTGCTATTAAATGTCTTTTGCTATTATGGTTGATAACTTAATTTATTACTTTGAACGTTAATGTGGTAAAATATATATAGCATTGGCTTTGCAAGTTATAAGTGTTAATATATTTTTTATTTAATAATAGAATTTTAAAGAACTTTCACAATAATTATATAGATTTGATAAACTTCAAATTACAATAAAGAGTAACATAAATAAATAATACAAAAATGAAAATTAAAACTGAATAATCTTATGATTTGCCATGTAGTTGCCACAAGTGCTCCACAAGATCAGCTTGGAGTTGAG
>BKZX01026265.1:2147-26029 GCA_014362285.1 Fagus crenata | reverse complement strand
TGTCCTGGAAAAGAGTATGCACGCTTGGAAATACTGGTTTTCATGCACAATGTTGTGAAGAGGTTCAGCTGGGAGAAGTTGCTTCCTGACGAAAAGATCATAGTAGACCCAATGCCCATACCCGCCAAAGGGCTTCCGGTCCGCCTTCTTCCTCACAATGCTTAGGCCATTGTTAATTAATTACCAGCTCTGTAACGCTCCGAAATTTTCAATTCAATAAATCCTTATTTAACTCGTAATAAGAAATTTCTAAGACAAATAAGTCTAGTTTCAAAATCAAATCACAAGATAATTCAACTAGTTTCCAAAAATAGTCAAATAATCCAAACTCCACAAGATTAGATGGAACAAGACCTCAATTAAATCCTCACAAAAATAGTCTCTTTAAATTAAAACTTAGAATCCTCACAAAAGAATTTCCTCAAGAGTAGCTAGACGCTGGAGATCTCAATAGTAGTCCACCGGCAATAAATGATCACGTACTAGCAACCTTTTCTCACTATGGATCTGAGCAGCTAATCTGAAAAATATAATAACGGGGATGAGCTAAAAGCCCAATAAGTGGTATTCACACACTACCATTGAGGGGTAACAAAAGGAACTGGATTTATATAAAGCAAGGAGTAAATAAGATAATAACAGGGGTGGTTAACAATGAACTGGTAATTCCAGAATATTCCAATATATGAATTTAGGCAATAAATGAGATATGATAGTTAGAGATACAAATTAGTTTGGAATATTATAAGCATAGCAGGGTATAATCACAATGTCATAAATACATAATTCAAGAAGCCATGTCCTATGTATTGCCCCCGCAGGAAGGGTCACTCTCATGTATTGCCCCCATGGGTAGGGTCACTCAAAAATTGCTCAACATCCCATTCTCCACAACATCAATTTCATAATCCAGATTATGGCCCACGTATTGCCCCCATGGACGGGGTCACTGAATTTATTTCATGGCAAAGAATTCAATTAAGGGTACGTACAACATGAACAATTTAGTATGGCAAAATCAATAGCTCAAGAGTTATGTAAAAATAATTCGATATTATAACAGTCACTAGCTGTCACGATACAATATGAAGGAAAGATCTCAATGGACTAAGAGCACTCAAGAAAGTATAAATTTATCAAGACAGAGAATCCAATGGGTTTGACAATAATTATGAGGAACGTAAGGAAAGTAATGTGTAAAGTACCACTTACCTCAATGCACAAACCAATAAGCAAATATCACTCTGCACTAGTTTCGTCACCTAGATCCTCGGAACCTAAGTCAAAGAAACATAATATTTCTAATAAAGACATAAATAATTTCGAGCCTACGCCATTTCTCAACAACATAAATACAGTTAACCCGAAGTTCCAATTATTTATTCATCCATTACTCATAAGATTCTTCTACTCCTAGCCACAAAATTTAAAATTCCAACCAAAACCCACCTACACCTTATACACTAACACAAGCCATCGTCTACCCTATTAGTTTTCCTTTTTACTAAGCTCCAAAGTTGTACTTAATTCACTCACCTTGAATTTAGAAGGGTGCTCAGAGCCAATACGTCATTAGACTCAAAGAAGTAAGATTAAAAGGTCCTATAAACTTGAGTGGAAGTATTCTGTTACCCAAATATCAACCTAAGAGGGGGGTGATTTAGGTTGAGGCAAACTTTTTCGATTTAAATGCGGAATTAAAAATGATCTTCAATTAGCAAAAATTGATTAAACAAATTTAAGAACACAATTCAATTGCAATATAGATATGATAAGAAATTAAGCACAAGTATATATAAGCAATTGAATAAGTAAAAGATAGAGATAGAGAAAATCAAACACAATGATTTTTATCGAGGTTCGGCTTCCCCGCCTCAAGATCACTTCTCGAGGATTCCCAAATTCACTAATTTGACAATCTTCTTCCGGGTGAATATCAAACCGTTACAAATCTTCCTTACACGGTGAAGAGTAACCACTGAGTGAAAAATCATTTTCATTCCTTAGGATTTATACCAAAACCCACAAATCTTCCTTACACAGTGAAGAGTAACCACCCAGTGAAAAATCTTTTTCACTACTTAGGATTTATACCAAAACCCTAACAAAGACACTCAATAGTTTCAACAAAGATTTGTTGTACAAAATAAGGCTCTCTAAAAGAGTAGTTGTACACAATATGCTCACTCTAATAGTTCATCAAAGATTTGATCAATATGGCTCAAAAAGTGTTTAGAGGAATTTGATTTTCAATCAAGGATTTTGAATGATATGAAAATATAAGTTTGAGAAATGATGGATTGATGTAAGATATTTTCTTTTCTTTTTCTGATTTCTCTTGTATGCTTTGTTCTCTTTGTTTCTCTCTTCTATTCTCTTTATATATTGTTCAATCAATCGACTAAAGGAAATTTGAATTTGAAAATGTTTTGTTCGTTAGAAAACACAATCATGATTCTATATAATTTTAAATAATAAAGTGCCAATGTCAGAAGATTTCTTTAAACCGACAATTGAAAATGGCAATCAGCCTTTTGAATAATTGGCATGACTTTTTAAAATTCAAATAAACGGTGCTAATGTATGCCAGCTTGTATTCATTGCTTTTCTGCACCAAACTTTGCTGCAAGTCTTTGGCAGAGCTTTGATTCTCCAACGGACACAGACTTAATTCAATCAATCAAACCGTCTTTTTTTTTTTTTTTTTGAAATCTTTTGAAAAACTTTTCTGCTTAAGAAATTTTTCAGCCGTAATTGATATGTTTGTGTTCACATTGCTGTTTTTGAATTTCAAAAATATCTAGCCATTAATTTTGACTTTGTCAATATTTTGAAAAACTTTTATGTTTCAGAAATTTTTCATCCGTAATTGATTTCATGGTTGTCTTTAAATATCAATCTAGCCATTAATGTTGACTTTGTCAATATTTTGAAAAACTTTTATGTTTCATAAATTTTTCACCGTAAGAGATTTCTTCACATGGCTATGTTTAAATATCAAAAATATCTAGCCATTAATATTGACTTTGTCAATGTTTTGAAAACAATTTTCTGTTTCAAAAAATTTTTTCAACCGTAAGAGATTTCTTTGTGTTCTTCACATGGCTATCTTTAAATATAAAAAATATCTAGCCATTAATATTGACTTTGTCAATGTTTTGAAAAACAATTTTTTGTTTCAAAAATTTTTCAACCGTAAGAGATTTCTTTGTGTTCTTCACATGACTATCTTTAAATATCAAAAATATCTAGCCGTTATTTTTGAAAATCAATTTAAGTTGGTTTTAAAGTTGAGCCATAAATATCAAATCTTAATAAACTTTACAAAACCTAACTCTTACTTCTCATATGTCTCGGAACATGATCTTTGAGCTTTGATTTCTTTGTCTTGAGACTTGATGACTTTGTTCTTCAGCAACTTGTCGACTTTGCATTTGCTTGATATTTGAATTGGCCATGTTGGTCTAATTAAATTAATAGTCAACATTATACTTTAAACATAAATCATTAGTTCATATGAAAATATCATTAATAAATAACTTAAAATCATGGTTATCATCAAAACTACATGAATATCCTTGGATTAATTAGCCAATTAATAATTATTGAAACCTTGAGGCTAACATATTCAAATTCAGGCTAATGCATTTACTAATATATAGTCATATATATAATATAACGTCAAGTTATACCATTACTTATTAAGACAAAAACCTACAAAATTTACAAGTAGTTACGCCTAGCCTAGGATGAATGAACTCCACATTGCACGAGAATAATTACTGAAGCATGAAGATACTAACCAAATTGATATGTGCCAAAATTTGAATTGGTCAAAAGTACTGATAATGCCTACAATCAGTGGGCATGGACACGTCTCAACTTTGGCGAATGGAACCTACACTGGCGGACGAGGGTACCTGCAAAACAGAGAAACAGTGAAAGAATGCACCGGCGGTGGTCCGGTGGAGGAGCCTCCGATGTTTAAGTCAAATGCTCGTTATCTGAACCAAAATATCTATTCTGAAAGTATAGAGGTGAGAAAAGAGTGTGTACCTTGGTTTGGGAAGCTCTTAGCTTTATATAGGAGGCTCCAGGCTTCCAGCCGTTTGTTTGTATTTAATGGGTTTTTATGCCTTGATTTGTGACCATTCGGTCATTGATTTGGGGCTATTGATTGTGTTTTTTTTACTTTACTGGTGCGGTTTGGAGAATGGCACATTTAACACGTGGGTTTAATGTCACGCATAGATGGACATTTAATTTCCGTCGTCTATGCCGTGATACTCGTCGTTAGTGTTTGGATTTTGGTTAGTATCAGATGCCCCCTACACCGTATCATCGTTACGGAGTGACGATATGCAGGGTATTTAATTGACGTGGGGGTTCTTAGGTAATTTGCGGCGTTTCTCGGGAAGTGGAGGGTTCATTTAATGAAGAGGCGTAGCTTCAGGCGCATAACGACACGTGTCGTCATGCGAATGGTCGGGGTGCCTTAAATGAAGAGGCGTCGCTTTGGGTGGCTAATGACACTTGTCGTTATGCGAATGGTCGGGGTGCCTGAGGCGCCCCCTCGTCTTCGTTTTGGCGGTTCTTTTGAGTTTGGGAGGGTTTTTAACCCATTTTGTCTTCATATTTCTCACATTTCTTCCCTTTCAAAATCGGCCGTGCATTTTTTGGGTCATTCTCTCCATTTTCCGGTGAGTTCTCTCCATTCCTTGTCTTTTTTCCTTTCTCTTTTACATTTTGTGAATTCTTTTTGGTCAATCTGGATTCATTGAGTTTGTCATTTAGGTCTTTCTTCGTAGGAGTTTCTAGGTTTGCCAAAAACGGCTTGGGTCCTCCTCCGATTAAGGGTTTTGTGTCTCCCGATAGCGTGCTCCACTGATTATCGGCGGAGCTTTACTCTATGATATACCCTTCTATTAGTACTTGGGAAGCGATTAGAGGTAGGATGGAAGCCAATGAGGCTGAGTGGTCTCTTCCGTTACCGGACGAGCTGCCTGAGGGTTTGTCTGATGGGGTTCCGCCGGCGAGGTGAGAGAAGTCTTGTCCGAGGCGACTCCTAGTACGTCAGGATCTTGTCCATTGCCTAGGGTGAATAGGTCTTGGAAGGCCCTGCAATATTTTAGTAAGGTGGGTGAGGACGACATTAAGAGGATGATGGGTCGTTATCAGATTCCTGACGATGTCTTAAGGATCCCTAATCCTGACTAGAGAGCATGTTGCCCTAAGTATGAGGGTGACGTGGCATTCTACGAGGGCGCTTTCCAAGCGTGTCTGCGTTTTCCCTTGCAACAGTTTGTGAGGCAGCTTTTAGATTATCTTTCTTTGGCGCTGGGGCAAATGGCCCCGAATGGTTGGCGGACGATTATTTCGTGTATGGTCATGTGGAGGGTTAGTAGTAACGGACAAGAGGACCTCACCATGGATGAGTTCCTTTTCTGTTACGAGCCTTGCCAGATTACGCAATCAAAAGGTTTTTGGACGTTTAAGCATTGTGACGTGGACACTAAGATCATCCAGGGGTTGCCCTCGTCCAACAGGATTTGGAAGGACGAGTTTGTCTTTGTATGTGGTGACACTTGGGAGAGGCTTCCACAAGAGGACCCTGGGGATTTTGTCAAGGTTCGTAGGTCGTGGGGAACTCCCTCGTCATCCGGTGTGTGTTTTTTTTCTAACCCTTCCTTCTTTTTTTTTTTTTTTTTTTTTTTTTTTTTTTTTTTTTTATATCAATGCATGACCTATTCTTTTCTGTCATCTTGTAGTGTTGGATCGTCCGTTGTTGAATTCGATGTGGAAGGAGAGGATATTGAGGATCTTGGAGATCGAGGATCGTCGATACACCATTTTTATTGAGCCGGATCTCCTCGCTTCCTTCTCCTTCGGACAGGTGCCTAATATTGCCGTCAAGGCTTTATTAAAGGCTAACAAGAAACGTAAGTCATCCTTACGGTGCTAATACGGATCACCCTTTTTTCTTTTTTCTTTTTTTAACATGTGTCCTTTTTTTGTAGGAGCGGACACAATGAAGCTAAATAAGAGTAAGTTGAGGCAGCTTGCTCAGTCAGGCGAAGTAGCAGCTGCCCCCGTCAGCCTGAAGCGTAAGAAGGTTGATGAGGGGTGTTCAAAATGGGCTGAAGAAGTGCCTTCTCGCCCTCCCATTCAAGACGTCGTCCCTCTTATCAGGGTTGTCCCACCCGTCATTATGGTGGACGTGGACCCAGCCCCTTCAGCAGATCTTTCTGTGGCCACCGTCAACCAAAGCTCTCACGTTGCGATGGACAGGGCCAAAGGTGTCATCTCCTCCAGGGATATGGACGATTATGCTGCTGCCCATAGAAAAGACGTCCAATATCTGTTGGTCCATTCCCTGATGCGGGTATGTCTTCTGGTTTCATTTCCTTTCATGGATTTCCTTACGTCTTTCGTCTTTAATTTTCACATATTTATAGGGTCTGAATGAAGCAATGGTGATGAGCCAGAGGTGTATTTCCGTCGAGGAGGACCTCGCCACTCTTCGAGCCAAGTCTATAGCGGATGAGGCGGAAATGAAGAATGCTAAGAAGGCGGTCCTTGAGTTGACGAGGGATAGGAAGGATGCGCTGGTTGAGGTGGAGAAGCTAAAGAAGGAGCTGAAGGAAATGGACGACGACGTCAAGGTAGTGGTTGACGCCAAGGACAAAGCGGTAGTTGACCTTCAACACCTGATTGGTTAGATTGAGGGAGCTAAAGCGACCGCGGTGTCTAAGTTTAGGGCGTCCAAGGCTTTTGAAGATATCAACACCCATTACTTTCTCTCTGGTTTTGAGGCCTTTAGGAAGCAAGCTGCTCAAGGTTTCCCTGATTTAAACTTCTCGGCCCTTCAACCATATGACAATGAGGACTCAGTGGTGGATGCTACTCAAGATGATCAAGCTGGTGATGACGATGTATCGTCGAAGTAGAGTTTTTAAGTTTAAGCTCTAGACAAAGATTTTTCTTTTTGGTGAATGTATAAATCTTTTGAACAATTTTCTTTTTTGGGTGCCCGTGTTTTGGGGGCATGTTTAAAAACTTCCTTCTTAATCTTCCATTGCTTGCTTGATTTATAGCTGTTAAGTATGCTTTATCGTTTTGGACGATTGAAATGAATTTGAGTTTGGACTACATGACCAAGGTTTAGACTATATGGCTTTGTTAAATCTATGTTCAGACGGTGCTATCCATTCTTTTGAAGATCTTATCAGGACGAGACGGTTTTAATTTCCTTGATTTAAGTTTATTTTGTGTGTGGTAGATCAGAAAATCTGCTCCAAGCAGCCACTTTATCTCTCGCAACAAAAAGATAACTAACTGAATGTTCCCAAAAGAAGGTCTGCAGCGCTGTAGTATTGAAGGTAGCATGCAGAATATAGCAAGAATCCCCCTCGACCTCGCAATCATGGAGCAAATCCAGTTGCGAATACAAATGGCCCAAAAACAAAGGAGCAAGAGGAAAGCAATGCCCGATGGATATCCTAATGGCCAAAGGAATGTAAACAGTATTTATTGAATAATAAGGAGAGTTGTCAAAAATGCACTTACAAAGCCAGTATAAAACAAAGGCAGCACGGCGGATTGGAGCTTCTTTATGGTGCGTAAAGTGTGAAGGCCAACCACTGAGTCTGGTGGATGATTGCTTCCTCAACACAACTGCAATCATTTCCTCCTCCACAGATAACTCAATTTTGGAAAAGGAATGCTCTCCAAGGACAGGAAGCATCCAGTGATTGGCGATGTCTTCCAGAGTCGGCATGAGTTCCCCCCAGGAGAAAAAGAAAGTGTGGGTTGAGGGACACCACCTCCTCAGCACTTCACGGAGTGGTTCAGTATCCCTAAACATGTTGTAGCTCCTAGAAATCAAGATGGACTAGTGAACACCAACATCCCATAGACTGTCCCAGAAGTCCAAATTAAGGATTTCCAAGTCCACCCAATGGGACCAGTCCTTAGAGGCGGTACAAAGGAAATCAAAATCTATGGGGACTGGCTGGATGTTCCCCTTTAAGATTAACAACTCAGAAACTTCATCAAGGCTTGGAACCCAAGCTTGGTCCACCGCGACCTCTGACCCCGACACCATCCAATCCCAATCTTCTGCAGGAAAAGAGAAATCAAAAGACCTAGGGGGAATAATGGAGAACTTTCATACCACGGGTCCATCAGGGGAAAAACGAACCCCTCCCTGGGGTCACCGGACTCATCGGAAAAATGAGAAGGAGCCACAGGCGTGGCTTCACCTGAGGCGGAAGGGCGAACCGCTGAGGCGTCCACCACCGCCTCGGTGGACACCGCTAGTACAGCCTCCAGGGTCTCTGACCTCTCGCCCGAACCAGGTTGAGAGGTGGGGCCGATCGGAGTTGTAGAAGAAGAAGAGGCCATGAGTTCAGTGAAGAATCAAGAAATAGAAAAATATACAGTAAAAAAAAAAGGGGGGAGAGAGAAGAAGGAAATCAAGCTCTCCTTTTGAGTTTTCTCTCTCTTTCTTGATGGTTCCAAGGCTTTTATATTGGCTATAATTAATGTCTGGGGGGCTGGTAGTTGGGGGCTCTAATCTTAAAGGCTTTAAATATCTGGGAATACTATGAAGAAGAAGAATAGGCTTGAAGGTTATTAGTTTCAGTAACTGACATCCCTATGTACCACAATCCCATGAAATAAGGAACCCACGTAAAAAAAAATGGGGAGAGGGAAAAGAAATACTATGACGTGCATGGGTGCATATATTCCCTTGAATACTCACCCAAACCACACATCATGTGCGGTCTGGGTTCGGGGGGCTAAATGTAGAGGCCCGTTTTTTTTTTTTTTCGGTCCACAGCAAACGAAGTCCAAAACCCCAGAAATTTGCCAAAGGCCCAAAGTCCATCGGGCCCAGTGGTCCACGGCAGCAAGAATATAAAAAGAAATGGCTTACAGCCATCAATCAAGCCTAGACCCAAAGAAGAAGCCCAGCCCATTCAACCCATAGACTCATTTCAGCCAAAGTAGTACCAGGAGGTTCAAAATATTTCAAAAAAGAGAGGGAAAAATGGCTCCCACGTGAAGCTTCATTTTTTCCCTCCTTTCTTGGCGCGGAGCTCGAGGCGCTGAAAGGAGGTATTTCCAAGACAAAAATCATGTTTCCAAAGCTTCATGATTATAGTGAAGGGGCTGGTCTTCTTCATTAACCAACAGATATGGAAAATACCTCCAGGAAAAATGGTCTGTAGCAACACCAATGAAGACAAGAAATGATGAAGAAGGTGGCTGGTCCTTCACATTATCCACTGGTCCACGGCCTACTTCTTCACAAAAAACAGTCTGCGGTAATAACCAGCTAAAACAAGGATTGATTGAGAGAATGAAGCAAGAATGGGAAAGACCAAAAGGTTTGCCATGGCCGCCCAAGCCAGCATCAACCAAGGGCAACGACCACCGTAGCCCAGCACTCCGGTGGTCCTTGCTCATCCTCATCATGGAGCTTAGGAAGCATGGTTTGGAGGTAGGGGAATCAATCTACTGAAATTTAATTTTGATCTGCCGTAACATAAAAAAGCATTGACTTGCTAGGAAGCAATGCCAAAAATGGTAAGATCAAACTTTAATTAATGCAAAACGTATATGAGTCAAGTCAATCTAATTACTTCAGCCCATTGCCAAACATTTAATGCTCATCACCTCCCTCCTCATAAATGAGCCAAAAATCCGCCGTCCGCCGCAGATCAAGTCAAATCTGCGGCAGATGAAAACCATCAGCCTAATCCCAAATAAATTTTGTCAAATCCCGCCCCTTTATTTCTCGGATCAATAGTGATTCTCATGATGAAGAGGATAATGAATGAAACCACTAGGCATGAACACCACTATAAATAGGGGTGAGAAAGAGGAAGAAGGGGTTGGTCAGCTGGTAGGTGAAGTTTCACACTGAAATTAACCATTCCATTAGAGCTGACTTCAAAAGCTCAAAGAAACAAGACAACTAGAAAAGAGTCCACGAGACACTTCTCGTAGGTCTACGGTAGACCAGAAATACTTTTAGTCTGCCACAACAGAAAGAGCCATCCTCTCATCCTCCAAACACTTACACCAAACACTGACACTAAACACTTAATCTGATCCAATGGTACTGACTCATATGCGTTTTTGCACAATAGATGATTCTCTTCCTACTCCCCAAATCTCTTAAGTTCTACGATTTACTGCACTTCTTTAGTCCACTACTACTTTCTGCAAGTTACGGAAAAAGCTAAGTATATTGTGCTCAGCTTCTTAGTCTACGGTGCTGACCCCTGAGCTTTGTCATTTATCATGTGTATTATGTTCATTGACACTCATTGTAGACTCTTGAGGAAGTTAAATTTGTTATGTTGAGTTTCAGTCTGTGGGATTGCTTCCCTTTGCCCGTAGATAAGTTCGTGATGCATTTCTTATGTATTATTGTCATTGTATGTTGTGATCACTGAATGTCTTGGTAGAAGTAAGGTTTATGGTTAGCTCATTCTGATCTGTGGTGTTGATTTTTACCCGTCCACCGCAACCCTCTACGTGAGGACTAAGGCCCGGTAGATCAAGAAGTACTGGAGGGAAAGCACCATCAGCCATCAAGTAGTCAACCAGACTTGGTGTAGAGTTTTGGGCTCAACATCTCCACACACAAAATCCAGCCCGTGTCCAGCCTGTCCGTGGATTGATACGTGGCCCATCAGAGCAGAAAATTTTGAGCATCCACAGGTTTAAAAACTATAAATTGTTAACAATCAGAAACCTTCTAGCAGGATATAAAGCATGAGGTGTTGATTAATTAGACTGAAATTGTTCATTCAATTGCTCTGTATAGGTTGCTGCATCACTGTTGACAATAGAGCAGTCTGAGAAAGAATTGCAATAATGCAGAAGCAAGATGCAGTGATAGTTTTATCGTCTTGAAGATGAAGCACTTTATTTTAAATTTGGGTTTGAGACATCTACAGAACTTAATATCTATACTGGATCTGTTTCAGGTCATGATGCAGTAGCCAAAGTCTTTTTGTTTTAGGCAAAATTCCATCGGTTAGGCCCTGAAAAAGACATTTTTCCTTTTAGTCATTTTATTTATTTATTTTTATATTTAGTCATTTTACCCTAATTGTAATTAGTATGCATGTAAGTGATTTTTTTCTTACTGAATTATTCTACCTCAATGAATCTAATAGTACATGAAAGCCACAATATGCACTACAATAGAGATGTGTGAGCTTAATAGATAAACCACTTTTTATTTTTTTCCTGAATTTTTTTGGTTCCTAACTCACAAAAGAAAGCCAATCTCCTCCTTCCCCCCTTCCACCAAATACTACAAAGCAACATTTAAGGGTTACACAAAAGAACAAAATGCTTTTAGCAAGCAATTGAATGCACGCACACATACATAAAGATGCGCAGGAGTCTTTCTCAAGAGAGTATTAATTTCTAAGCTTAAATGCTCTAAACATAATAGACTTTTTCAATATGTAGAAGAAAAAAAAAGTGCATTGACTGTCTTTAAGATTGGTAGAACATGTATAATCTGTAAGAAGCATTTCAGGCTGATGATGGATAATGGATATGACCTTCATTTGAGGCATCATGAACTGCCAAGAAACCCTACGGCCTGCATCCAAACAGAAACAGAAGTGCTAATTATAGATTTCTCCATGGAAGCTTGAATCCAATAAGTTATTTCAAGTTAGAGATTGAAAGCACACAAACATTTTCAAACTACTATTTTAATTCGAATATTGATTGAATGATTTTTTTTTTGTTTTTTTTGCTAAAATATTGATTGAATGATTGATTGGTCAATATCTGGTAAAAATATTCTATTCCAAAGAAGATTGTAAACGTACCTTATTAGTCATCAGGAAACTTTCCAAGCCAATTTGTAACAAAATTTCTCCCCATTGTGGACTTATTTCTGAAAATCATTGATTGGAAAAGCAGTAAGTCCTTCAAATAACAAGCCTTCCATTCAACTTGCATGTCTTGTCCTCAATAGGGGGAAAAGTAAGAAAAACGAATGACACATCAAGTTCTAATACAGATTGAAGCCTTCAAAATATCATTTCCAAAATAGAGTTACTAAAGAAAAAAAAAAAAAAAATTACAATGTTGTACACCATAATTTTAAGTCCTATATGAATTTCTTCAAATACCACCATGAGTAATTGTTGGTCATGACATTGTATGCAGTATCAGGATTTCAGCAAGAAGTAATGGTTGTCACTTAAAGCAAAACAGAACATGCTGCTGATGTTTTTAATAGACACCTTACTCCAACAGCATGGTAAATCCCATTTGACAATCTAATGCCTACATAAATTGAAAAACAACTGCCCTACACTTTTGGTTAAGCTATTCTAAAGTAAGCCAGATTGAATAATAGAATAATTGCTGATAATTTAAACTTTGTTACTCACATATAAGTTGTAGATGATGATTCTAAATCATCCCTAAGACTGAGTGAAGCCAATGGTTCTGAAAGAGACAGCACATGATCAGCTTTGGGACTGATGCTTGAGTCAATTGGCCATCTCATTGGAACAACTAAACACCTATAGCAAATAAAAGGATGAGTTAGCTTTCCATGATGGAAATCTTAAGAGTTGTGATCTTCTTCTTTACCACACCCTGAGAGCCTAAGGCACATATTCTGCAACAATGCCTTTGCTTAAAAAGTAATTATTAAAATATATCTAAATCCTCTCTCTCTAGTTATATTTATATGTGACTATAATATATATAAATAGGTAGATAGAGAGATAGATAGATTTAGAATCTTGAACTGCCTTCTAAAAGTTTAATTGATAGCTTCTTTTGGTTAAGGCCAACAAGATTAAATGCTGTCAATTGTAAGGGGATTAAAATATGAATTGATTTTGTTAACTAGTAATTGATTTCAAGAAAAGAGAGACGCTATAAGAAAAGAAAAGTGAGAGTGACAATATTTTTCTTTTAGAATAAATTGTCATTAAAATATAAATTGATTTTGTTAACTAGTAATTAATAGTAAATTTTAGGTTGATACGCTAGATTTTAATTAGTAACATGTATATCAGAATCGGCTAGATCTAGAAATAATAACGTAGATCTTAGATCTTAGTTTCGGTGAAAACTGTTCCTAATAGATACTACTGCAAGAAATCAGGTTTCAAAAGGTGAAAAAGAAACGTGTGGTCTTTGAAGAAGATGAAGAGTTTTTTTTTTTAAAAGTACATTTCGGCTTCAGGTGTGGTCATTGAAAGAAGATGAGTTTTTTTTTTAAAGTACAAAATATAGGCTTCACGTGTTGGTCATTGAAAGAAGAAAAGTAGGTTGGCTATAGGTCATGAGGAATGGACATAGACTTTGCATATTTAAGTCAATTTGATAGTGAAAAAAAAAAAAAAAAAAAAAAAAAAAAAAAAAAAAAAAAAAAAAAAGAAGAAGAAGAAGAAGAAGAAGAAGAAAGAAAAAGATATGTAACACCTATTAGACTATTAGCATATTGACGTGTTGAGGAGTTGTGCAAAGTACAAATCCTAGAAATCCTAGGCTTCTGTATATGCTGTATAGTCCTTGAGAGAAGAAACAAAAAAATCAATGTTAGCCCTGCTGCATAGCCGTAGCAATCCATGAGAGAAAAAAAAAAGATAGGAAAAGGAAGAGACCTGTCAGACTTTAAGGTGATACATGGAGAAATATTGGGAGGCATGAAAGACTATTTGGAGAGTGTTTATCAATTAGTGAACACCAATAGATGCTTAATTTAGTAAATAAATTAGTCACTAAATAAATAATAAATTTCTTATATCAATTAATGTATCTTGATCACTATATAATTGGTTTAGGGTTTGAATTGTTAACTTTGAAACGAAGGGGTAAAGAGAATTCTATTGCTTGCTAGAGGTAAGTAACGTTTTCTTAACTAGCTATATTTTGTTGAAACTTCTCTATTTTATTTATTAAATATTCATTGTATTTTAGTACAGATTATTATTTTAATTATTTTAGATACATTGATTTAAAGAAAATAATTAGAGTTTTGTCTTTTTGGAATATTATAATGTATTTGATTTAATTAGTTGATTATTTAGAAAGTTTTGTGTCTTCAACTGGGATCAATCACTTTTTGAATTTTGTGAAAAGAACCAAATATTGTTTTGAACTGTGATTTTATTGAATATGATCTTTTGACATTGACTGAAATAAAATTGAATCTGAAAAGAATCTGAACCATTTGACTATGCTTTGGATCCCGCCAATGGAGGTAAATGTTGGCACAGAAACTAGTTTCTTTTGGGGCTTACCACCGGCCTATGTGTGGTTCTGGGCCTAGTCACGGGGATATAGCGTGACCATAGTCATATTGTCTTACTTAAACATTTGAAATCTAATTGATTGCGTAATTTTAAGTAAATTGAGATTTTGATGCTTTGAACTTATTGTAATTTATATAAAGTTTTCCGTTGCATTATGTTATATTTCTGAAGTCTATGAGATTTATCCTATGAACATTTATATATTTTATTTGAATAAATGTTTGATCCACCCTTTTCAAAATATAGTTATTTACTGAGCTTTCCAGCTCACCCCCCTTTCTTTCCCATTTCAGATTTTGAGGATTAGCTAGCTCAGATATTGCTGGGAAGTTGTTGTGAGAAGGACTTCTAGGCATGGATAATATTAGTATTACTTATTTGTTGTTTAGGGAATTTATTATAGACTCTTGTTTATTAGGATTTTGGAATAGTAATGCATGGATTTAGTTCAATTGAACTTACTGGTTAATATGTTTATTTGGAGGTTTTATATTAAGGATATTATTCTTTCTAGAAATTGTTAGTAAGGCCTGGCACACTTGTAAGGCACGCCTTATGGGTGCGCAGCGGTTGTCACGTGTCAAACTCATGCTTTGGGTTTGGGGCGTTACAAGTAGTTTTATTTTATATTTATTGCTTAGAAACAGAATTGTTGAATAGATGATAGTCCACCATGTTAGATGAGTAATTTAAAAGGTTTAGAGTCTCCTTTGTACAATAGACAGTGATAAAGAATTTAAGGTTTAGTCTCATTTATATAGCAGAAAATAGTTAGTTACATGCAAGGCTTAGTTGAGTTGAATTGAGTCTCGTTTGTACGACATTTTTTAGTATATGCAAGTAATTGGCTCAATGACTATGAGTAGCTTTTATCCAACGAATGTGGAAAAAAAGGGGCTGGAATGATCTTTTATCTAATGAAAGTACTAATGACAGATCTAGCTTCTTTGTCCCTCAGGTCAATTGGTTTGAATTGGTGCTTCTTTTCTCTCCCTGATTCTCAAATAAATGTTTATAGTTATGGTCTTAATAGTTTGCTCCATAAGTGATAAGACAGAATTCAATATCTTGCCCCGGTATTTGGTAAAAACTCTGGGTACCATGTTTCTGGAAGTCACTATATATATAATAAATATGATCATGTACCCTACATATATATGTTATCGTGCTCATGTTTGCTTCCATATTTGTCTTCCAATAAGGGACATTTTTGCTACATTTCCTTACTTGCATCTCTCTATGCTCATTTTCTCTTGCATTGCAATGGAATTTTGATATTGTTTTTAATGACCAGAACTATGACGAACATGGATTATTTTCATAGGTGTTCATGAATGGCAAGTAAAAGAACCATACTATAAGTCTATAACTACAATAGGCAATGAAGATGGCTAACGAGAGTGAATCCTTATTATTATTATTATTAATTTTTTTAATAAAGAATCCACATAGAGAAGTACAAAAGATCAATTCAAAGAGAAATAGGCAGTTTTAGCAGCAAATCAAAGTCAAACCACGATGTTTCTACTCCAAAGCGAAAAGGTTTCTTTATTCTGCTAAGAAGGTTGGAACTTATTGTCACAATTCACAACCAATTGCAATGTGCCAATGTCTACATATGATATATGGGCTAATCCATATTAAGATGAACCAACAAAGGCCTTGAGCCAGTTCGCAGACTTCTTGGGGGTTCTGTTCAAGTTGTTATAATCTGTGTAATTAAGCCCGAACCGCACTGTGTAGCCTGACCCCATTTCCATGCAGTCCATTAAAGCCCACATGAAGTAGCCCTTTACGTTTGCCCCATTCCTGCACTCAGACAACAATCAACTTCATGACTCTGTTTTATCTACAAACTTATTGCTCTTATATATGCATATATAATAAGGTAAATATTGTTGCATACCGAAGTGTGCACACACTACTAAATATAGACATACATCTATGAATTATATACAATATTAATGTCCACAATTGTGGACATCAATATTCACAAATGCCCACAATTTATGTATATATATATTATAAGTAATGTGTACGGATGGTGTGCATTAATTGGTTTTATCATATCACACCACTAATTGTCATTAAAAGGTAATTGTTATAACGTAGCACTTTGAACATACTTTATGGCTTCTGAAACAGCAAAAAGATGGCTAAGAATGTGTTGAATTCGTGCATTATCAACTAATGCAGTCTCTATTGGGATAGTATCATCACGTTTCTCTGGATATCCTGTTCCAAACCATATATAATTTGATCATATCAAGATATCAAAAATATATATTTTGTAATTTTTTTTTTTGGAAACTTAATTACTAACCATTCTCAGTAATGTAGAATTTGGGATTGTTGTATGCTTTCTTCATATAAATCAATGCATCCCTTAACCCTTGTGGATAGATATAAATTTCAGTACTACCTGGTGTCTGGGTTAGCAATGAAATCACACATTCTTAGATAATGTCTTGTAAATATTGATTAAAATCAATGTCTAAAAGATAAATTTAAAACGAAATGATCTTACCGAAGGACCAATGGGTTTCCCATTTCTATCAACTGTGACAAACACAACAAACATAAAAGATGGATTAGAGTATCCTAGCCGTCAAAATCAGATCTATGCCAAACTCAATTACAAGCTAAATTTACCTTTGAGCTCAGCATACTGATATTGATCATGACTAGTATAGGTGTCAGTTATATCAAATTGATTGGAAAGTGCATATCTGGATGTATAATAATTGATACCAATAAAATCGAAGGATCCTTTAACTAAATCCTTCTCTTCCTCAGTGAAATCCGGGAGTCCATCTCTTACCAAAGCCTTCATAATGAATGGGTAATCCCCAAACACTAATGGCTCCATAAACCTATACATTTATACATAAAAGAGAAATTAGGCATGATTTTTTAGTCAAAAGGATCTGATTATGTGTTTTATTGACTATGATAAATTTTCTAACCATCCAACCAAGAAGTCAAATGCTCTCTCGGTTGCATCTTTATCATGACGTGTATCTTCTCCATAAGGTTCAAACCATTGTGTCACTATTGAAATACCGATTTCTCCGTCTTGGGTTGGCTATGAATAAACAAAAAAATTTATATTATGTAAATATGTAATGTTGTATAGATATAAAATTGCAAAAGGACAAAAGAATAAGAAGAAGGATTTAATTAGATATGATCACCTGGTATTTTTCTTTGTAGAGTTTAGCAGCCGCAGCATGGGCTAATAAAATGTGATGGGTAGCAAGGTAAGGATCTGTTACAGCATTTGCATTCGGGTTAGACATTCCAATTTTATAACCGTACTGCCCAAAGACTTGTGGCTCATTGATAGTAGTCCAGTGCTTCACTCGGTCACCGAAATATTGGTAACAAATATCGGCATAGGCTTTAAAATCATCCCTATCAATAGTAAGTTAGCAACCACCATATTGATTACTATCTTTGGAAATTTTGATAGTTGAAGTGATTAAAATAACAAGTCTGATCGACTTGAAGAATGAACCTACACAATCTGGCTGCTCAAGAAGCCCAAGTATTTATCTTGCAGTGCTTGAGGCAAGTCAAAGTGGAACAGTGTGACAAATGGGGTTATCCCTGCATGTGAAATTTTGAGTCTTTTATCTTTTGAGGACTAAGCGGAAGAAATTAAATAAAACTTTAGTATGAAAATTTAGGACCAAAAACTGGTCATCGAGTAGGGTTGAAAAGTAAATTGCTTGTTCATACCATTTTGTATTAGTTCATTAATGAAGTTGTTGTAAAAATTGATACCCTCTTGGTTTACTCCACCGGCTACCGTCCCATCTGCATGTTGATTATAGAAGTACATAATTTTTTTTTTTTTTTTTTTCGAAATATTTCGTTGATCTGAGGATGGGTTATAGGGAAGAAAAAGTACCAGGAAGGATTCTTGACCAAGAAATGGAGAATCTGTAAGTGTCCGCCCCCATTTTTTTCAGCAGTTGCACATCCTCCTGTGATGACAATCAGTTAGAAAAAGAAATAAACAGCACTTTTAGTTACAAATTGGTGACAAAAAAATGAAGAGCCATATTTCTTTATAATTATTGCATGTTTCGCATGGTTCCCCGTGGTACAGTTTATTTTCTGAATTTAGGTTGGTGCTAAAACTAGGTACACAGAGAGAGAGAGAAAAAAAAAAAAAAAAAAGAGTTTTAATTATAAATTTGGTCCTTAATCAATTGCCTTTGGCCCTTTGTGTCAAAATGGTCCTTAACCTTTCAAATGTGTCAATTTGATCCTCAACTTTTCATTTTTGTATCAAAATAATTTTTGCCGTTAAGTATTAGATGAAAAATACTAACGTAATTAACAATTTTATTAAAATAATAAAAAAAAATATTGACATGACATATCAACCCCAAAAAAAAAAAAACTGAATTAAAATATGAAGAAAATATTTTAAAACTCCACATCATCTACAATCTAATTCTCTCTACAAATTTAACTATTAAAACACTGGATTGACAAGTTTAAATTTAAAATATGTTAAAATGTTAAAATCACTTAAAAACACAAAACATTAAAAATCCCAAAATCCCCAATCTAGCCACCTCTCTCACTGCTGCCTCCAAATCCCCGTTCTCTATGTTTCTTCATCTTTCTGTGGTGGGTTTTTCTTTTTCTTTTCAATTTTTTATTTTTTATTTTTGCTTTGAGATGTCTCTATTGTACTAATTGATAAAACTTCCTGAATTTAATCACATGAGGGCACAAGCTTCATGGGTTCTTCTCCTATGATCAACTTCAGCCCCTCCTCAGATAAGCGCGTGTGGAGCGCACTACGCAACCACGTTTTTTTTCTTCAACAATTTGATTGAATTCTATGCTGCTAGTTCTATGTTTGGGTGAGAATTGTATTGATGGGTTTGTGGGGTTTTTAATAGAACGCTGGAGAATCGGACAAATCTAAGCGATTGAAGGAAGACTCATTGCTTCTGATGAGAGGGTTTCATGACTCAGTTGCCCAGTGTATTTACTTTCAGTGGTTTGCTTCACGGGCTGCGTCGTCGAGACGGGGGGGTTTGGAGGCAGCAGTGAGAGAGGTGGCCTGGGGATTTTTAATGTTTTATGGTTTTAAGTGATTTTAACGTTTTAACTAATTTAGAATTAAACTTGTCAATCCTGTGTTTTAATTGTTAAATTTGTGGAGAGAATTAGATTGCAAGATGATGTGGAGTTTTAAAATATTTTCTTAATAATTTAATTTATTATTATTTTTTTTATATAGAGTTGACATGCAATGTAAACATTTTTTTTATTATTTTAATAAAATCATTAATCACATCAGTATTTTTTATTTATTACTTAACGGTAAACATCATCGATGAAAGATTGAAGACCGAATTGACATATTTGAAAAGTTAAGAATCATTTAGATACAAAGATAATAGGTTAAGGACCAATTTAATAATTAAACCCAAAAAAAAAAAAAAGTTTTCACTCTAAAGCAAATCAAGAATACTAGCTACACATCAGCAACTTTAATTTTTCTAAAGAGAAATTCACTATTCAATGAAGTATTTTGGGGTTAAGATTCTATTTTTTTCTTTTACTTAATACATCTTTAAATTTGT
The DNA here is from genome assembly GCA_014362285.1 of Fagus crenata. Taxonomy (NCBI): domain Eukaryota; kingdom Viridiplantae; phylum Streptophyta; class Magnoliopsida; order Fagales; family Fagaceae; genus Fagus; species Fagus crenata. Next base: position 6,099 of record BKZX01026265.1, on the reverse strand, counting down.
AATAATATGATAAACAACATTAATATTCTCATTTGGTCAACATAAGACTGCAATGTGATGTCATGGACAACAAGAATATCTAAAAAAGGTCAAACTTTTTAACTATGCACATGGGTGGTGCTCTTGAGTTTTAAGTGCTTTCATTAAATCTTTCTTTATTTTCTCGTGTCGAACTAATTAAAGTGGTTTTTTGTCATTAAAATTGATAATTATATATGTCGCAATATATATTCATACTTTATAACGATTGTATGAATCAACTGCTATATCTTTGTCTCCAACGTCATCTTGGATAAAACGATCCCAGGTGCTTGGTCCTCTCCCTCCTTCAGTACCGTCTCCTTCTGTCTGCACCATTACATTACATTACATTGCATGTTAGTTATATACATACATATATATATATAATACAAGTATCTTTAATTATCAAAAAAAAAAAAAAAAAATACAAGTATCTTTATACAGATTTATGTTTATATATTTATAACAGGAGATAGAGAGAGACCTGAAGAGCAGAAGTGGAGCAACCAAACATGAAATCAGGAGGGAAGTCATTTCTTGTTACTGTCTTGGGTTTTGGAATTACTTTAGGCTGGACGCCGTTAAGAACTCCTTCAAGAACTGATGGTGGTGGAACAACATGTCCTTTCCAACATCTAATGTTAAGCCTCGAACCTTTGCTTTCATTTCTCTCGGATGGAGCTCTCCGACTTGCTCCAAAAACTTGAGTTTCTGATTTCTTGAAAGAACCCAGATTGGCCATTGATGGCCTCATTGGCAATGTAAGGTTGAGTGCCATATTGAGAGAAAAAAAGAAAGAAGAGTTTGATGGATGGTTAGGGATCTAGAGCTGACGGGTATTTATTGGTGATGAAAGATTGGGAAAATCTGCTTGGTTGATTTCAGTAGCTTTATGTCAGACATATAAATGGCTTGAATTAAATGCACGTGAATTGGCATCATTTTTTTTTTTTGATAAAATTGGCATCATTTTTGGATTAAAATCATGCATCCTATATAATGTAACTTGTTTTTGTGCTTGGCAGTATTAGACCAGTTCCATTGGTATTATTATATTACCACTTCAACATCAATAGCCCGTGAACAATACAGTACAGATGATTCTTAAAAAAAAAAATAAAAAAATAAAAAAATATTCCTACACTTTAAAAGATTAAATTACCCTTATACTCAACAAATATTTATTCTTTGATCACTTGCATTAAGGGGTTTTTTGGTCTTTTCAATTTATTTTAATGTGGAATTATCAAACTTGAGTGTGGAAATATCACTCTTTAAAAAAAAATATATATATATATATATATATAGGACAGGTGATCATATATTCATATCCTTATATCAACACGTGCTCCTAAGTGAGTTCTTATCCTCCACGTCAAGGCTCTTCTAGAAGGTCCTGGATGCATCTAAGAGCTCCACGTGTTAGCAAAATATCTCAGATACGGTTATATTAGTTTCCGTGATTATCTAATATACTGTTAATTAAGAGAATTCATGTCCTCATAACTATTTTAATATGCTGTCAAAAGTAATTCTCACATCTTTTAATTTTTTTCAATTTAATCATTGATTTCAAATAATAATGTGTCTTAAAAATAAGAATATAATAGTCATATTCCTATATAAAAAATTGTCCACTTTAATACACGGATTAAAATAACCTTATGTTTTAAATCTATTGATTTAGGTTAAATTAAAACTTAAAGGTTAAAAAATTAATTACAACTTAAAAAAATTCTCACATTTTTTCCCACTTTCCACATTAGCCTCTCATTTTCCTAAAAATTAGCACACTAACTTTTAAAAAGATAACTTCTACATTGAAATTACTAATTTTTTTTCAAAATTCAAAAAATAGATCATTGTAAAAAAAATAATAATAATAAAATTGAAGAATAATTAACACACTTATAACATTTAAAAAAAAAAAACTTGTTTGAAATAATTTAAACTCTCCTTCTAACTATTTAAAATAATTTAAACTCTTCCACTATCCCATTTTTTTCAAACTTTCAAATCCACGTTCAATTTTTTTTTTTTTTTAACTTTCATTAAACTCTTAACTTCTTATCCTTATCCTTTTATTTTTTAACATTCTTAGAAATTCTCTTCTATTGGTTTTATCAACAAAAAAGAAAACCTTCATGCTGTGAAAATTGAAATACGCCGCATATCAAATTGGTGGATGAGAAGTGAGAACCAATGGACATTACAAAAAATGAGAAAAAGGGTAATTGAACCAAAGGTAAGTATAACTTTGATCTATTAAATTCATTCAAAGTTTCTGATTTTCTATTAATGTGCTTAGATCCAAACTCTCCTATCTGTATTAAATCTTTCAAATCTCTATGATAATTTACTTTTAATCTCATGCATGCTTGCATAAAATTTTCTAAGCTATTGAAAACTTTAAGCCATAAATGCAAGCAGTGAGTGGATTTAACCATTTTTTTTTTTTGGTTGGATAGGCCAAGAATGAAAGTGGTTAAATTCTCAAATGCCCCGAGTTGATGGTGTGGTGGTGTCCTTTTTGGTTAGATAGGCCAAGAATGAAAATGGTTAATTTCTCAGATGCCCCGGGTTGATGGTGTGGTGATGTCCTACAAGGCTTCAACTATTTAACATTATTGTGATTAACTCTCATAGAAAGTGTTGGTTCAATGCAGGTTCATATTTTGTGCTCAGATCCAAAGGATAATTTTTGAGAACTTTGTCAAAGAGTTGATTCGTGGAGTTTCTTAGCAGGTTAGAGATATTGAAAAATGTGGTCTAATTAATGATTTTGGATTGATTTTGCTGAGAAAATGTAGGAAAACTTTTACCAATGGCTTTTAGTTTTAATGTCGAATTGCTAACCTTTGTCTTTGATTACGTGAAAAAACAATGCAAAATGAATTTTTGCTTTTCCACTCTTAGATTTTGCTATTTATGCTAAATTAAAATATTGTATATTAGAAATTTTACTCATGGTGAATTTGATTTTTTCACATAAATTAAACGTTTTTGTTATTAATTTAGAGATTGTGATCTTGGTGTCTATAATCACATTTGGTTGGAATCAGTGATTATATCCACTGATTGTGATATTGTTGTGTCTTCTTTATCACATTTTGTTTGATTAATTTTATGATTAATTATGTTCAGGTGTCAGTTTCATCAATACTTTTTAGTTCATTGGTGATGCAATTAGTTGATGAGGACAAGAAGAAGAATCTTAAGTGATCAAGATTATTTCATTGCGATATGCCAGTGATGCAATTATCACAGCAATCCCAATAAATTCAAATCTAACTTTCAAACCAACCACAAAACGGTTACAAATCATTAAATATTTATCATGATCAAATGGTTTCTAAAAATTTGAACTTCATATTTCTTAGTTTTGGCAACTCATAAAATCCACAAAGACCCATGTGTACCATTGTCAATGACAAGATCACAAGTGCAAAAAACCAAAAATAAGAAGAAGAAGAGAGGTTTATGGGAGACTGAGCTTATAATCTAATACTATTAAGAGGATTGCTATCCTGCATGTCCACTTTAATGTACTATCAAAGGTACCCCTCACATCTTCTAACTTTCCCAATTTAATCATTGATTTCAAATAATAATGTTTTTGAAAAAAGGATATAATAATCACATTCTTATATAGAAAATTGTCCACTTTAGTGCACAGACTAAAATACCCCATATTTAAAATCTATTGATTTGCTTTTAAAATTAAAATAAAGGTTAAAAAAAGTCATTTACTATATTTTAGGATCAATTGAGTTTGAAACAACTCCACGTTCACGTTTCAGTTTTTTTTTTTTTTTAAATGGTGGTTTGATTGTCCCTTTTTTCTCTCTCATTGTCCCTTATCCTTATAATTGCTTTCTGAATTAAAAAGAAAAAAGAAAAAAAAAAAAATGACTTCATATTTTAAATATAT
>BKZX01026260.1:0-12445 GCA_014362285.1 Fagus crenata | reverse complement strand
TTCATTTTCTGTCTTGAGTTTGTAATATTAAATGCAACGGTTGCCCGTTAACAAAAGCCTAGATATATATAGATATAATTATTTGGGGTTACAAGCACTTTTTATCAGCATCAATTAATTTTCTCTTAAAAAAGAATTAATAAAAAGGAGAAAATCTATTTATAAAAAGAAAATGTCTCTAAGGCTCTAAGCACAAACTGCATTTATGAAATTGGTTGTGCGCACGCAATTATTTGTTAGCAATCCACCATTTGATACTGATTGGTTACAAATCACACTTGCATTTATTAAATTGGTTCTGAATTTGGCCATCTCCCAATACTTTTTCATACGTTAATATAACTATATATATATATTTACAGAATAAGACTATATATAATAAATCAATAGCTCTAGTCTTTTTTTAATGCAATTAGTTTAAACATATGCATTATTTTATTGGATGAGTGGACAGGTAACTTGGTTTACACATAGCAATGTGTACAAATACATGAGTTTTCAAAGCTCTTTCAATAGTGGGCCACATGACATTTATCACGCAAAAAGAAAGTGGGGCCAAATTAATGCCCTGTCATAAAACTTTGAACTCATACAAGGAGCCCAAAAAGAAAATTTCAATAAAACTTGACTTTAAGCTGCTGCAACGTACAACCTTAAGTTGTGAGAAAATTACATTTGCTGCCATTCCAGTTGATTCCTAATCTATATCTATATATATAAATTAAAGTAGAAAACATTGTCATATCTCTGCTATGTGGCATGTATGGCAATGTCTTCTGCTTGACACGTAATATATCTATAGACATATGTGGATATATTAAGCCATATGTCATCAATTTATTTGTACATGTCAAATCTTTGCCACATGTCAATAATAAATTTATGCTCTTAAATGTATAAATAAATGTTCTTTAAAAAAAATAATTTTTTACGCTTCAATAATAAATTTAAATAAATAAAGTTATATACAAATAAATGCTTTTTAAAAAAAAAATTGAGAAAAAAAAAAAAAACAATATTTTAAAACTTTTTTACGGGTTATATTGTTATATATACTTAAAGTTTCCCAAAACAACGTCGTTTTAGGAGTTTCATGTTAAAATATATATAAAAAATAAAAAATAAAAAATAAAACCCACTATTTCACGTCTGTTTTGTTCTTCACACGCTTCTGTCTCTTTCTCTCCCTTCTCCTCATCTCCCTCTACGTTTCAGTTGCCACAACTAGAATTAAAGCGTCCATCTTGAACATCCAATCTCACTTTCTCTTCTCACCCTTCATTGACGATTTCGCTGGAGCAAACTTAGGTGAGTTTTTTTTCTCTCTTTTTATCTTCTCACCATTCATCTGTCAGGTTGGTTATATATGCCCTAATTTCCTTCTTTCTTTTTTGTGGTTTTGTGTTTGATCTGTTTCAGTGAGTTCGTTTGGGTCATGGTGGATTTTGCATTTTCTGTCTGGTTTTGGGTTATGGGTGCTTTGATTACTGGGTGTGAGATATGACGGTTTTTTATTTTGTTGATTATTATTTTTAAATAGATTTCCAATCTTTTGATGGGTGTGTATTTGATCTGAGATGGACGTGGGTGTTCATGTGTGGTTGGGGTTTTCCCTACTCAGTTTATTTGAGGTACCCATTCTCTCCATCTCTCTCCGTATTTTGGGGCTTTTTAATTTTACACAAAAAATTAGGGCTCTTTTTATTCAAAAATTAGGGCCAGAAATTTGAAGGGTCTCATTAAAATGATTTTGCCTACATTTTCTCTCAAGTATTGTGGAATTTAAAGGTAGTTGTAGTCTCCATTCATTGGTATTGTTAGTTACATTAGCTTCTTTTTCTTTCTTTTTTGGGTTATATTTTTAAACAAAGGCTTTGGTCCTTTGTTTTGTGTTGTTTCATTTTGTGTTTGAATCTTTTACATCTTTTTCATGGCAGCTTTAGGGAACCAATTATGGTTGATATATTTTTGGGTTGCAGGGATCAATTTTACAAGTATTGAAAGGTTTGAGGGTGAGGTAGACATTCAACAGTGGAGAGCTTGCACGCAGGAATTTGGGCACCTCTCAAAGTGTTTGACAAAATGCTTGAGTTAATCTGAAAAAAGGGGCTTGGGCTTGGACACAAGGATTTGGGATTCAAGATTCGTATGATTGGTTTAGGTTAGTAATATTTTTGTATTGTTGAACTATTTTCATTCACCAAGTAATATTGCTATTTGCTACAATAATATAACAATTATTAATTGCTGAATTGATCTTTTGTCACAAAACCTATATAAATTCTTTTGGCTATTACACTTGAGTATCTGATATGTAGCATAGAATTGTTATCCCCTTCCCCTATGTTCTGTTTGATTAATTTGGTTTTATTTGGTTTGGAAAATTGGAGTCTCATGTAAAAAAGTCATTCGCAAACAGAGTTCTAAAAATAAATAAAAAATAAAAACATTGAGATCCACCCACCATCCCCCAAGATTTCTTACTTTTAAAAGACCATAGTTTTATAGCAAATAATATCTAATTGAGTGCAGATGCTTCTCTTATGTTGTTTTGTTGTCTGCAGTTCTACGCTAAGTACCCTATGATATCAAGCTTTTATTATTTTTTTGTTGTCAGGCTCTACTGCAGTTTTGTTATGGAATATGATATATACATACTTATCAAGAAAGAAAAGGAAAGAAATTAAAGAATTCTCGGTGTAACATGATTTGGTAATTTTTTTAAAGAAAATAATAATAGAAGTAAACCTGCAGGCTGTCTCACTTTCTTCGTAATATGATTTAGTTTAATTGTTTTTAAAGACAATAATAATAGAATTAAACCTGCAGGTTGTAGCTCACTTTCCTTTGTTTGAAATAGTTTATTTTTAGTATAACCAACCATTTATTCCCCTCTCTCTCTCTCTATATATATATATATATATATATAAAACCATGTATTCCTTTCCTGTTAAGTCTGAGTTCTCCTTGCCTGTCTTCTCAATAGTGGTAATCTGGTAGGCTAATTCAATTTGGCATGGCATGTGTCCATTTGACAAACTGTTGATGTTAGAATACTTCAAACCTTGGTCGAAAAGATTGATAAGGTGTTTTTCCCTTTTAAATCAAAGATCACTTGCTTCTTTGAATGTTTCCTATCTTACTTAAAAAAAAAAAAAAGGTGCAAAGGGAATGTGATCAATGAATGGATCAAAAGAGGTTCTTTGCTGAGGCTAATTGAGTACTACAAAGAATGTGATCGATGAGTACTTTGTTGAAATTATGATGCATATTGTTTTTGTACTTGGATATTTTTAGTGAGTCGTCTTTTGAAATTTCTATAAAAGTTACATTATCAGCTAAAATGATCCACTGTATTTCAGGTAGGCAAGGAGCTTATGCAAGTAGGAATTGGTAACTTCAGATCTAAGACATCGAGAAACTTTTTACGTGCTCATTTTTTTATTGTCACAATGTCAAACAAATATTTGTTGCGGAAATAGTGAAGAGTTGCTTAGTTTTGAGGGGCTATTTTTCTTTTTTCTTTTTTTAGGGGCTTTATTGATGCTTAAAATAGATTTTATAAACATCAATATTTTGTCCTATTGAATCATTCATTAGTTAATTCAAATAGTAAAAATTTATGCTCTTTTTTTTTTTAAGTAATAATGAATAATGAAGATTTAAAATGTTTCTATAATATTCAAAATAATTTTTTTATTAACAACGTCAAAACAAGTAAAGCAAATATTTTGTTAACAACGTACTGCGCAATGCGCGAGTTATTGCCTAGTTTCCTATAAATGCAAACAATGTGTTATGATTTTTGAACTATCCGAGTGACCCTACTACATAATATTGTAGTAAAGACTAAAGACTAAAGAGTACAGGAGCAGCAAGAGAGGAAGAAAAACAAAGATGGCTAACGATGAAGCCTTTACTGGTGGGGAGGCACTAAGTCCGGCTGCTCAATTGTTTTATGTTAATTTCAGGGTCTTAATTAAATATTATAAATTTAAAAATTTATTTTTCGGCATGTCATCTATAAATTATTAATAGCTTTTTGTTGTTACTCAATTTGTGGTACAAAAGGTGGCAGACAAAGAGGGCAGAACATGAAATGGACCCCAACTACGATAGAATTAGAGAACCATGTTATTGTTCCCAATTTGGATCCATATATAGAAAATCCAGACCAATTTGTTGAAGACCATGTTTTAAATCTTACCAAAAATGCCATGGACCTGTCCCAACCATTATGGGAACTCCATCTCCTCAACATCAAAACCTCAGATGCAGAGCAGTTGGAGTGTTTTGAATCCACCACTCAAATGCTCAATTAGTGATGGTGCATCTCTCACTTCACTTCTCCTCACTTCTACTTGAAAAACCTCGGAACCAGAAGCATTACCTAGTTTTCCATAAAAAAACGAGCAGGCCGTTCAACCCATTCAAGCAAATTGTGGTGGTTATTTTCTATTTGGACAATTTTAAGGTTGATTTGGAACACTTTTGTGGATTTTATGTTAATTGTGGCCACATTTTTCTTTATGAAAGACACAAAAATTCCCATTAAAGGTGCACCTAGGTGTGATTTGACTACTAAGCAGTTCGTGTATTGGAAGAACGTGATGAATACGGTATGTTGACTAATTCTTTGTTATTGTTTGGGTCCTATCCCCCTTTCAATTCTCAATAACATTGAGTATGTCCCATATGTGTCCCAAGTATTGATTTTATAAAGTAAGTCTAAAGCCAAAAAAAAAAAAATTCACAACAAATTTCATAATTACTAAGGTGGAAAATTGTGATTAATATACAATAAAAGTGATGTTAGTGGTAGTCCTATGTGAAAGTGATGTACAAATCACGAACTACCACCACAATAATTATGAAATTTATTGTGAAGCTTGTTGTGTATAGCATTACTCATTGTGGGAAAATTAGTCGGTACTTCCGGAACACAAATAAATGCATACTCCCTCCTCTCACATGAATAGTGGTCCCACAATAAATTTAATTAGTGAGATTCACCATTTATGTGAGAGGAGGGAATACACATTTATTTTACTCTAGAAATACTAAATAATCACTATCCAATGTGAAAGTGATGCACATTAGTCAATAATCATGATCTACCACCACAATAATTATGAAATTTTTTATAAAAATTATTGTGCATAACATTACTCATTTTATTATGAACTAGTCTTTGGTGCACTGCATTTGGTGTAACGAGTTCCATATGACATCCCCTCATATTGGGGGTGGATCAAATGTGAGGGTGTTGTATACAAGAGGTTACATAAAATCCTTTTTTTCATGGTGCACATGCAATTTATGATGTATAATGTAAGCTCATTAATTTGTAAGATTCTAAGAGTATTCCTAATTTTCATCTTCAAAGAAGAGTTTTTTTTTTTTTTTAGTCATTTAATAAGATTATAATTTTTTTTCTTATGTGGATCATTTCTAAGGCCGTCAATGATGTTCTACTGGGAGTCACACAAGTTGGTCTCTCGCGATATCTGGATCGGAGATATGGTAAGTTTTTTTTTTTTTTCTAAGTTTATGCTCATATTTGGACATTCATAGTAAAGTCAAAAACATTATAGTTTAGTGACATTATCCACTTAATTATTGGGTTAAAATCTCTCCTCTTCCCGGTTATTTAAAAAAAAATATTTGGAAATTAATATACTATATCAATTTACTTGATAATGTGGATTACAATTAGCTCAATTAAAAAAAAAAATGTTTATTTTTTTCTAAGATTATATATATTTTTGGAATAAGGGATTTAGGATGATCAAATTTTGCCTAGATAGAAATAAATTTATTGGTGTCTTGACATTATGGAAATAACGATTATTATGGGGCATGCATCATATCTTCAAATCAATCATATCGTATCTATAATTTTTCATTACAGCCATTAGCTTTTCCATAGCCACATTTATATAATTATTTCAGAAATTCTGATCTATCTTCCATCTTTATCTGTTTGAAAACTCTCTCATGTTGTGGGGCAAGCTAACATTACGGTCCATGGTGTAGCTAGTTGGACTTGTGTTAACGTTCGAGAAACGTCATCCATCTCTTACATCCCACGTTGATGAAGTTGATAGATATACTAGTCTCTCTCTCTCTCTCTTTAGAAACTTAACTATATTCTCTTGAATCCTGGTGACAAAACTCACTTTGCTATACTTTATTTTACCTTTGACAACCAAAGAAGAAAACATTAATTGTGTCTCAATTTGATGTAGACCAAATTAAGATTGGTTTAATAATCTCAAGAATTCAATGCTTCTTAGCAGCTGAGGATGAGAAAGATGGGGGAGCAAGACAGAATAATAATAATATTCCGGAAAGTATCCGCCTTAGAGCAATCGTTGTGGCTAATATAAGACCAACCGCAGGGATTCAGGTACATTTCTTATCACATATTTTAAATAATGTCCATTAGGCTTGACTGTAACAATTATATTGCACGTAATTCCTATACATAGATGCAGTTTGTGGTAATTGAAGAAAATTTGATGTTTGATCTATAAGCGTCACGCTTGAAATTTGCAGGATTAAGGGGTATTTCTATTGTTAATTTATTGTTATTTTTAGTAACCCTACTTAAATTTTTCGATTTCTAACAAAAAGGAATCGTGAATAATTGTAGTTAAGATTATCACTTTTGAAATTTTGGATGCTTAAATGAGGAAGCAGGATTGTTTCTACTTTACTTGGAATGAAGAGAGTTAATTTCACGATTAAGATTATTTTTTGAATCTAACCTGTAACATTTCTTGCATTCTGATTTGATTCATTAGATAATGAACTTGCCTCCTCTACAATTTAGATTATATTGAGCGAGCTAAAGCCAAGATGGAACGAAAAAAGCTCTCACTTGAAGCTAGATGCACATTCCCATTTTCAAATTATGTACTTAAAACATTTGGAGTTAAAGTGATATATCTCCCTATGCCTTACTCTTCCAAAACTAAGATAAACTCGTTAGTTTTGCTTAATTTAAAAGTTATATGAGAACACACTCTTATATTGCAATTAAGTTCTTTTCTATTTAAGTCAATTTAAGTGATCAAGTCATAGAGAATTTAATTAATTGCGTTAATTTTCTTTTATTTGGCCGTGGACTTTTTTTGTTAAGGTGGTAAAATCTTGCGTGACATTTTACTTGCTTTGTTAACAGGCAGCTGCTGCTCTTACACATACAGTTTTAACGAATACTACAGTGGCCTTTTCAAACCCGGTTGGTCCGCTAGAAGAAATTAGCCTTTTTGCCCACCCAATAGCCTTCCTCGCTCTTAGTGTTTATGGGCTCCCTCATGTAAGTAGTCCTCCAACAAAATTGACAATTTTTAGTATTAATGATTTAATTATATTCTATGCAATGAATGATTGTAATTCATGATGCTAATTTCAAGGTATAATATAGGTTGTTAAATCCAAACAATGTTTTCAGCGGTTCCCTCATTTTAGTTTCGTTGTTTTTGTCATTTCTTTGGCAGGCAGTAACAATCCATTGCCAAAGTTATGTTAATAAGATGACCATTATTCTAGCAGTTGACCCAAATGTGGCTCTTGATCCCCACCAGCTACTTGATGATTTAGAGGAATCACTCCAACTCATCAAGGATGCTGCTTTGAAAAGGAGTTCATCAAAAGTACTGCTGTCTGAAAAGCAGGATTAGTTCATATGGAACATGATCTGTTAAGAATGGATTTTGTAGTTTTTAGAATGTTATGTAATCTGTGGAACATTTCATTTTCTGTCTTGAGTAGTTGATATAAGTATTTTGTTGTTGCAGCTCTGCTGTTTGTGGTGAAGTTGTAGTCCTGGTCTAGTAGGATGAATAAATATTTTCATTCATTAAAAGGATGCTTTTGTACTTTCAATGACACTTAATTACTTCACTTATGGGGTACTTAACATTTGGTTGCTCATTCTTATCATTTCAAGCGAAATTGAGAGGATCCTATTGGACTTATGGTTTTATTATTTACACACATGTGACGCACTTGACATTTGGACATATGGCACATGCTAAGTCCCCACCACATAAATGTGGATTCTATTAATTAAATTTATGATGGGATAAAAAAAAACTAAACTAAACTAATACATATTGGTTATTACAAACAAACCTCTTGCTTAACTTATAATATAGTTGGACTTTTTTTTTTTTTTTTTTTGAATTTCTTGTTGATATTATTAATAATTTGAAGTAAGAGTTTTACTCAAAGAGAAGAAAAAAAAATTGCTACCTTTCAAAAATTTAAGAATCTTTTTCTTTTTCTTTTTTTGTAATAGTTTATTCCCCCAAAAAATTTGTGTATAAACAATAAAGTATGAAGATAATTATATAATAAACTACAAAAATTAATATCGTTTTCAAGCTAAACTCAGAAGTTTGAAGTACATAAATGTAGTTCTAAATTATTACAATTCGAATATTTTATGAGCCTATATTAACCAATAACATAAATTGCACTCGGTATCTAATTATTAATAATCATTCCATTCATAACTTGAATTTCAACTTTGAAAATTGACTATTCTTATGATAAAAACCCTCAGATAAACCCAATATACTAAATATGTTATATTTTTGTGGATTTTCTTATATTAAAATATCACTCAGTATTCAAGTGAAAAACATGAACATAAACATTTACATTTGTCATATACAGATATTTTTTTCTCTCAAGTCAAATCATGACTTCGCCACTTATTGCCTGGAGTTACTTGTTAGAACTTACTTAAGCACAATCACCACTTAGTAATTAGTAAATTTCAAGATTGAGATCAGGTGCTATAGTTTTAAATAACTGGAATTAGAATTAAAATTGTTTTTTTCAATTTTTCAATCTCAACTGTCTAAACTATTGCACACGTGTCATCTCAATCCCAAATTACAAGTTATTTTGGCTAAACATTTTTTTTTTTGGGTGAAATTGCAATTTAAGGTTTCAGTTGCCAGCTGGGTTATACATGAGGTTCTGTTGAGTGGCTAAGTTGGCTCAGAAAATTTCATAAAAAAAAAAGTTGACTCAGAAAAAAGTCTTCCTCTGTCGGTCATACAATGACTATAAGGAAAAAGAGCACTGTCACTCTGTCAGTACTTCTTCACTAACAAACTATGAGAACCCCTGTTTGTTACTTGCATCTTTCTTAAAAATTCTATCCCAACTCAACTTTTTCACTCTTTTTCTTGTTTGTTTTTGTTTCTGCAACTCCTCGGTGTCTCTTGCTCCAGCTCGTAAAACGCTCGCTAGACTGAGTTCTACAGGTTTCAACTTCACTGCAAGTAAATGCATGTCTCTACCCCTCTCTATGTAAGTAAATCCATGTATACAATTTCTATTTGTTTGCTTTTATTACGTTGAAACAACAATCAAATGGCTTTTTTTGCTTAATAAATTTTGCACTATATCATGCCTGATATATTTCCTCCATCTTAATTTGAAATGAAAACAATTTTTAATAAACCTATAAAAAAATGTGATCTTTTTATTTATTTATTTATTTATTTTTATTTACTTTATATTAATGGTGTCGCAATCCTTGATAAGAATCTTATTTGTTTCTATAATTAACATATACATATATAATACTGTTAACTTGAAGATGAAGCTTTTTACCTACTTGAAGTTAAAGATTCGTTAGGTTATTACTATGAATCGGATGAAGTTTATTACAAAAGATAATCCAACATCCAAATGTTGTATGAAAAAAAATTCTATATTATGGAAAGAATATCAAAAGACATATAAATAGCTTTATGGAGATTTTCCAAATGATTTTCTTCCACAACAGTATGGCCGTGATTATTTCATAGAAAATAGTCAATATGGCCAATGGAATTATAATCAAGAATTAGAATTTGATAGACATAGAATGTCCTATGATTCTAATCTTGAAAGGGATGAATACCCACAACAATATGGCCATGAATATTATGGCCAATCCAAAAATAATCAAGAATTAGAATTTGATAGACATTGAATGTCCTATGATTCTAATCTTGGAAGGAATGAATACCCACAACAATATGGCCATGAATATTATAGTCAATCCAATTATAATCAAGAATTAGAATTTGATAGACATAGAATGTCTTATGATTCTAATCTTGAATTGGATGATGAAAAATCCATTACTTAAGAGTTAGGATTTAATGGGTATGAAAATTTTTATGGAGAGATATTTACAAGAACTTCATACAGTTCTTGCTCCGTTGGAGAAATCTTTTGCAACATGGATTCTAGAACAATGTAAAGATTTTGCACTAAGGGTGGAATCCTTTGAAAAGTTGGAAGAATGTCTTGAGAATTTGCGACACTCTCTTGTCCATCTCATGAAAAATGATCTAACTCAAGAATTAAAATTCGGGGGGTATAAAATGCCTTATGATTTTAATCTTGAGAAAACAGATTTTTCTTTAGAGAATAATGATCAATTCACCAAAGATGATGAAGAGAGTGAGATAAAATCCATGAAATGGAGTGATATAAATCCATTAGATGATCTAACTCAAGAATGCAAAATGCCTTATGATTTGCATTTTGAGAAAAATGATTTTTCTATGGAAAATGATCAATCTGCCAAAGATAAGAAGTTGAGTGATGAAAAATTCACCAATGATTTAACTCAAGAAATAAAACTCGGGAGGGCAAGAATTGTTTTATGATTTTATTCTTGGAGATGATGATTTGAAATGGCAAGGAAATGCCAATGAATCAATGGGTTTGTTATTCAAAGACAAAACATATGAGAAACTATGGATGTCCAACCAAGTTTCTAGTCATTTTTATGTCTTTGAAACTAAGCATTTACATTGGCTTCTTGGTTCCCATGATTTGAAAGTTTTTTCTAAGTGGCTAGTCCAAAAGCCACAAAATTCGATGTTCTTATTTGAAGATAAATCTTATGGGAAATTGTGGATGACAAACCAAATTTCTTCTAATGCTCATATCTTTGAAAATGAGCACCCACATTGGTTACTTGGATCTCATGATCTAAAGGCCTTTTCAAAATGGCTAGTTCAGTTGAGATTTTATAATGATACCAAAAATAAAATCTGGCCTTGATCAATCTGGTCACAAATTGATGCCAAGAACAGTGTGTTTCCATTGATTAGAGACACGGTAGAAAGCAAACAAGTAGTATTGACTATCTGGTACAATAAGATGATCAAATATAATTTATTGTTTGGCCTCCATCTACTAAGTGTCTAGTTTCTCTATAAGAATGCATCAGTTTATGTGTGGGCCTAACATATGGCCATTAATCAGTACGTGACTTTTGCAAAGCCAAACATTGGCGTTTCATTGTTGCCAAGAATATGGCAACAGAAACATGAAATATTAAAGTGCAAAAACTTAAACATTTGATTCTCATCAACGGCCTCCAAATTTGCTATTATAGTGGCACATTAAACAATCAGCCACATTACTCAGAGATATGGTCTTCATCTGTTTGGTACAAAATTAAAACGTCAGCGTGAACTTTAGGTATTATATCAAGTTCGATTGAGTAATATACCAAGATTAAGTTTGATGGGGGTCCACATTTTGCAATCAGTTGATAACTATGGCCGTAATGTTGGCAAAAAGGCTTCCATACCAAAAGGTTGTATACTCATGGATAACATATGGCCTCGATATGGCCTCGACATGTGGCATTTGCAAAGCCATATGCCACGGAACGTTTGAACTAGCAAAGAAGGGATGCCAATTTAATGGCCTTGTTTCTTCGAATGAACAGCCATCAAGTTATTTGAAGCTACAAGAACACATGTCGAACCATTCCAGCCAGCAAATCGAAGCATTCAAGCGGTAGGAACCAACAAATTGAAGCCTTCAAACCAACGATTTGAAGCCTTCCGAACCAATAAATCGAAGCCTCAAAAGCAAATCAAAGACTTCAAGTAGGCTTCGATCCAAAGGGCTTCATGTAGGCTTCGATCCAAGGAGATCAATGCTGCGCAAAAAAGCACAAGTCCAGTTTCATCTTTCACACATCAAACCAGCAAGTAAATCAAAACCCAACACAAACATCTCAGCCAACCATTCATTACTCAACCATCAAACCTAGTCCTAGCACCCACCTCAACCCATTCGAAGCACCAAGTGAAAAATCCAATCAAACCCATTCCTCAATCCTATCAAAGCCTTAACCCGAAACCCATCCAAACTTCATCATCAAACGACCCCAACAAAGCCCATCGAAGCTTTGAATCAGTGTCACAACTCACTAATCTACCAGCCCATTAACTGCTACAGAAGCCTCGCTGTTATCATTGACGACATCGATGTTGGCAACCCAGGGTAACCATCTGCTTCGATGAGGACCACTCCTTATTCTTGGAGCATGTTTAGTGAGTTCTGGTTATGAAATGCCAGTCCATTATTTGATTATTGTTTGTTTGTATGGCCTAAAATAGGC
>BKZX01026245.1:295-18718 GCA_014362285.1 Fagus crenata | reverse complement strand
TTCTTGCTTTGAAACTTCCTTGTTAATTTCTTTATTCTTTTATCCTTTTGTTTTGAAGGGCTATTGATGTAAAATAAAATTAAATGAGGAACAGCGATTATAGCACTTCCTTGTTAATTTCTTTATTCTTTTATCCTTTTGTTTTGAAGGGCTATTTATGTAAAATAAAATTAAATGAGGAATAGCGATTATAGCACATACTAAAGCACCAAATTAGGAATAGTGATTTCAACAATAATAAAGCAAGAACCTAGTCCAAGCACATATGAGAAAGAAGAAAAATAAATAAAAATACCTCTCTTTAGGATATCAATCCAGAGCAGGTTGTTTTCCACTCGAACAGTCACTATGCTGAGTATCAGTAAACGTGTCCAGTAGACAATATCTTCTCCTTTCTTCTTTTTCCTTTATTTCTTGTCATGATAAGTAGAGCAAACTAAAATTATTTAAGTATCAAAAATCAACTTAAGAAATGAAAGGATTATGTCCCCTTTCACTACTGATCACTTATCAAACAAACAAATAAGCAAATGAGGGAAAAATTAAAATCAAGAAACTAAAAGGAAGTACCTCTCTCCTTCACACAACAATTTAGCAGGTTTGATCTTCTACTCTCTTGACTTGGCAATTCAAGTATAGTGCTATGGTAAATAGAACCAGTAGTGATGATAACACAAAAACTGCAACAAAAATTGAGCTAAAAAACACTTAGAAATATAAATATCTCACCTTTTCCTTTTCTTTTTTTAATAGAATCATAGCAAAGTAAAACCAAACTAAGAGGATGGAAACATGAAAGCCGTAAAGTAGAAAGTATAACACTTTTTATTGGATTTTTTTTTTTTCTTTTTTAAGCAAGAGCAAAATAAAACCAAAACGAGAGGATAACTACACAAAAAGAAGCTGTTGCAAAAATTAATTGAGAGCACAAATGAAAACAAGGAACGTTGGAAATGTCTTTCAATTGGATCTCAACGGAAAAGAGTTAGAGATAGTCAGAACACTTAAAAGAACAATTACATAGATAACCAGATGTTTAAGATGAGCTTCCTAAAATCTTTAAGGCAGAAAAAATAAATATTTTTTGTTATATTATCAATCGATCACCTTTGCACTTAATGGGAAAGTCGCTGAGGAAGTATGGAAATAACAAAAAGTTGATTACTCCTTAATAAGAATATTTGGGTGTCCCACATTTGTTCATATTTTAGGTGAAGACATGTCAAAACTTGATACAAAATGAAAGAGGTGTATCGTTATGCTCCTTGATATAAGACTGCGAAACGAAGACACTCACACACTCAAAGTCAAAAGGATTCCACGGATGGCCAAATGAGAGCCAAGAATGAGATTGAATGCGGCCAATCTTACGCTCAAAAGGGTGCTGAAATGACAAGTACAATAGAAAAGATTGTGCAATGAAGCCTGAAGAGAACTGGAGATTGTATGTGAATCTCAACATAGGAAAATGGACGAATAAAATATAATATTTATCCTATCACCTCTGCAATGTATATCTATATTGTGGAATACATTTTTAAATACACATATTATACTAAAATTTAATGTAAGTTCAATTTTGGTCCTCCAAATTTAAAATTTTCTGATTTTGTCTTTGAAATTTGAGGCTAGTTTGATTTTGGTTCCTTTAAGATGAGGTTAGTTCGATTTTGCATCCTTAATTATAAAGTTTTTGGTCCTTTAGATATCTTTTAGGTTTAATTTGGTCCTTATAAAATTTGGGTTCCCCGACATCCAATTCATATAATAATAATAATAATAATAATAATAATAATAATCAAGGGACAAAATTGTTCTATTTTTGAAATTTTAGGACTAAATCTGTACATTTTAAATTTGAGAGACCAAAATCGAACTTAAACCAGATTTCAAGGATGAAAGGTATAATTAGCCCTTCAATTTTTAATGCAACTTCTCAAACTATTTTTTTTTATATAACAAAAAGAGAAAAAGTCGGTAATAATCAAATAAAGGTTGTCTTAGAAAATAAAATTTGGGTATAGTACAATTCCTTAGGTATTATATCTTAGATTTCTCAATTAAATTCAAACACATGGTTATATTAATCAATACAGTACAAACAATGTTACCTCCCCAAAAAACAATTAAATCAATGCAGCCATATAATTTGGGAACTTAAGTTAGTGTACATAAGGAAGTGTATCTAAGTTTTTGTCACTTTAGAAAAATAAGAAAACTTGTTGCTTTCAATTTTAAATCTAGAGATATATAGTGAGAAAAAAAAAATCCCTTCTTTTCAAATTTACTTCTTTTGAGTAGCTCCTTATGATCCTATTTTAATAAATCTGCTAGCCACGTCAGCATTTTACATCCACCAATTAATGGCAATTACCAAAGTGACACGATGATGAAAGTTTAAGGACAAACATGACACATTTGAAACGTTGAGAGTGATTTTGAAACAAAGGACATAAGTTGAAGATTGAAAGTGTAATTAAACCTTAGGGTAAATTACATTGACATCCCTAATATTTGCTGAAGTTAGACTTGTTACACCTTATTTTTAACAAATGACACTCCGTTCCAAAATTTCCAAAATAATTGACACTTCACTCCAAAATAATTCACACTCAACTCTATTTTTGGAGCGGAGTGTGAATTATTTTAGAAAATTTGGAGTGGAGTGTCATTTGTTGAAAAGAGTGTAACTAGTTTAGTTTCACCAAACATCGAGAGTGTCAGTGTAATTTACCTAAACCTTATTGTTAATAAAGTATTGTACTTGAACAAAAAGGAAATTGCTATTTCATTTTCATTTTTGTTCTTATTCATTAGATTTTTCTTGGTCTTGTTGAACTTGCATTATGTAAGCCTTTTTGGCTTCAAGAATATTTTTAACATTAGGTTATGATATATGTTGTAAATATAGGTATATACATGTAGGTTGTAATTTAATGTGAGGGAAATAAACCTTGGAAATGTATGAATTCTGCAAAATTGAGATCCTACTGAACTCGTTTGATTGAGTGTCAGTCTAGTAAGTTCGATCGACCAACAAGCGATCGAGATAGCAATAGAATGTATCAAAAACTCTTTGTTTGACACAATTTAAGTCTAGATTGATCTTCATTCGATCATGATTAAGATCTTAATCTTGATCGATCAAGGTAGCTTGCAGACAAGATGCGGATCTTTGTGAACTAGTGCGACTTTCTCCAGAATTAATTCAAATTTTTGAATTGGGTTTTGTGCCTAACGATTATAATTCGGTAATAACTGATTGTTGAAAGGTTGCAACACTTTCAAAGTGTTTTTTGATTGTGTCTCTTTACAAGTTAATCCATATATCTATATATATTCATCGATCTAATTAGTTAGTAGTTGTTGAAAGTTTTCCTTAAAAATTTCATGTGTTGCACACCAAAAAATAGAAATTCGTGTTTTTCTCGAAAATTGCTACTTGTAAAACTCAAGCTTAGTTCTATCCTAGGGGTGATTTGCTAGGAACCTATTAGCGAACTCGACCGAGTGGGGGAAAATTTCTTCTTAAGGACAATGATCTATCATGCCTCTCAGGCCTAAGCCTTATTCAATTTTTTGTTTTTCCATTATTTTCCTTAAAATTCCCAACAATATGTCCAATATGCTTATCAAATGAAGAAATTATGAGATTAAAAGAGATATTCAAAGGCTTGTTGACGACATCAAGGTTATAAGATTTAGAGCTAAAGCATGAAGCAATTAAGCAAGGAGTAAAATGTTTGAATTGTCAATTATCGTGAATTATATTATTTGTTTGGTACAGCCAAAAAAGTAGGTCAATTTGAAATCATTTTCCTTTGAACAAGAAAAACACCATCTTTGGGCCTTAAATTGTTTTACACCCTTAAGGAGTGTAAAACATTTTCCGTCTCAAGAGAACATTCTTTCTCCAAATACAACGAAAACCTTTAATGTGATAAAAATACTCCAAAAAGAACCAAAAAAAAAAAACCCTCAAAACTACTAAAATTGCCAAAATACCCATTAAATCTTTAAAATGACCAAAATACCTAGTAAAACTCCATAAATAACAAAACAAAACCCCCAAACTTTAGGAATTTTGGGGGTAATACCTCAAAATTTTAGGAATTACCCCCAAACTTTTAAAAGCCATAAAAATAAATTTTAAATGGCCTTTTGGAGGTTTCAAGTGTTTATATTTATGCATGTGATTGCTTGATTAATTAAATTGTGGGTTAGGTGATGGGCATTATTGTCCAGTTGATAGTTTTTATTTTATTTTATTTTATTTTTGCTATTGCTATTACTTTTATTTTGATTGTGCTTTAGAGCTTATAATGTAATTTTCAATTTCTTTTTCTTTTTTTATTCTGGGTTGATCTTAGTTGTTGTATATTAATATTCTAAAGTAGTGAATTAAAGTCAGTTATTTAATATTTATATAAAAAGATAAAATAAAAAATGTATCACTAGGAGATGTTGAAATACTAGAAAACAAATAGTTTTCTCTAAAAATGTTTTCAACTTTTAGGTCGAAATAATATTTGATAGGAGAGCTTTGCAAGACTGTAAAAATCATTCATTCTTTTTTTACTGTAGAGTCCATTAATGTCTCAAGAAAAGATCAATCTCTATTCTTGCTTCCAAACTTACTTGTTTCTTTCTTCTTTTATCCTTTTCTTTTGAAGGGTCATGGATTTAAAATTAAATTGAATGAGGAACAGTGATTACAACAATACCAAAGCACCAAATTAGGAACAATGATTTCAACTATAATAAAGCAAGAACCTAGTCAAATTAAAGCACATATGAGAAAGAAGAAAAAAAAAAATATATATATATATATATATGTATATATATACCTCTCTTTAGGATTTCAATCCAGCAGGCTATTTTCCACTTGGACAATCACTATGCTTAGTTTCAGAAAATGTAAGCGTACAGTAGACAATATCTTCTCCTTTCTTCTTCTAGATAAGTGGAGCATATTAAAATCATTTACGTATCAAAAATTAAAGCAACAAAAATCAACTTAAGAAACAAAAGGATTATTTCTCTCCCCTTTCACTAGGAAAAATTACAATTAAGAAAGTAAAAGGAAGTACCTCTCTCAACTTCACACAACAATTTAGCAGGTTGCTCTTCTACTCTCTTGACTTGGCAGATCAAGTATAGTCGCTATGGTAACTAGGACCAATAGTGGTGAAAAGCTGGGAGGACCTAAGTTAGAAGAGCAAAGTAAAACTCAAATGAGAGGATGATAATACAAAAACTGCAACAAAAATTGAGCTAAAAAACACTAGCAACTATCTCACCTTTTTTTTTCCTTTTTTCCTTTGTTTGTATTTTTTTTTTTTTTTTTTAGAATCGTAGCAAAGTAAAACCAAACTAAGAGGATGAAAACACGAAAGCCGTAAAGTATAAAGTATGACTCTCTCTCTTTTTTTCTTGGTTTTTTTGTTTTAGCTAGAGCAAAATAAAAGGATGACTACACAAAAAGAAGTTGCAGCGAAAATTAATTGAGAGGACAAATGAAAACAAGGAATGTTGGAAATGTCTTTCAATCGGATCTCAACGGAAAAAGAGTTTCCTTTTCTGCTCCTTGACTTGAGACTGAAAAACGAAGATACTCACACACTCAACATCAAAGGATTGCACTGATCGTCAAATGAGAGTCAAGAATGAGTTTGAATGGAGGCAATCTTACTCAAAAGGGTGCTGAAATGACAAGTACAACAGAAAAGAATGTGCAATGAAGACCGAAGAGAACTAGTGATTTATTGTGTATCTCTCTACATAGGAAAAAGGAAAATAATATAATATTAATCTTGTTTTTATTTTTTTTATAAACATAATGTTAATCTTGTTACCTGCACTCTAATGTGAAATGCACATATTTGAAAAAGACAATTTAATATAATTCAATCATTTTAATTTTTGGATAAATTTATACTGAAGTTTAAGGTAAGTCTAATAAATGTTTTTGGTCCCTTAAATATGTGTTTGGTTTTCATATAATGGAAAGTCTAAAAAAATAACCAAAATACTATCCGTCCTATGACTACTTAAAACCATTTCGTTCTCCTATCTAAAATTATTCTCACCTTAGGTCGAGCAACCTGAATGATTTCCTCTTAATTATTTTTTATAAATAAATTAAATATCATTCTCAAAAACATAAAACTCTATTAACCAAATTTTAACATATATATAAATATTTTTAATATAAATAAAAAAAAATATATATGTTTTAATATATATTCTTAACATGCCTGGATTGGAGAGCTAATACCAGACGGCATCGGCGCAGAAAATTCATTGGTCTGGTAAAAAGTAAAAACCTGCCCCAGCCAATTGGCCATCCCTAGTTTGTGAAGTTGCAGGCCACACACATTTCTTTTCAATTGTTTACTTTATGTTTTCTTTTCACAAGTGGAGATTTATTTTTTTATTTTTTTGAGAAGCAAGTGGAGATTTATTAAATGAACTCCTTCAACTTTTGATTTCAAATCACCATAACCTTTCCTAAAGATTAGCTGTCATACACAAAAAACGAATAAACTTGTCCCTTAATTATAAATTTTCATACCGAAAGTCTAATCAATATTATTATTATAAACGACAATCAAGACTTCAAGTCTTCAAGCCAAAGCTGCAAGAAACAACCAAATACAATACGACAAATCCACTGCACTATCAATATTAAACATAAGCGGAAGGGGGAAAAAAAGTATTGAGTTAAATATACTGGGCTGGTGAAGATAGTACGCTGGTGAGCTGGTAGATAAATTCTAAAAATATTATGTTAGTGTTTTAAATTAATGTCTACTAATATTTTAGATTTTGACTTCTATTTTAAAAATAAGAATTTATAAAAGGTATATTTCACATTTTTCAAAATCTCAATCAAACCCTGGAGATTTTTTGTAGAATATATTCTATATAAAAAAATCTATAAAATCACTTTTAAATAAAAGATCCAAACACAGGCTAAATATCAATTAAATACACTTATTTAAAAAAAAAATTACATGGCTTACTAAAAAGATCATATAACTAAAAATGCAGGTGTATAATTTATTTAATTTCCACTTAATAGGTTGAAATAAGATTCCTTTAAATTGAATTAGAGATAATCTATTTTCTTTAAAATTTGAGATAATTTGTCGTTTGCTGGTTTGCAAGGGTGGGTATAAGTTAAAACGTCATACTGGACTTTGTACTACAAATTTTTTCACCTACTACTTTTTTTATTTTGGTAATAGATGCCTTGTGGCAATAGTTATGAAACATTAATGTTTATACTCTATAAAATATAACAAATTTTTAATATTAAAATATTTATAAAAATTATATTATATTATTTTAATATTAAAATTTCAATACTTCATATAAAAAATGAAATATTAAATATTTTCATAATTATTATCCAAAACATACTGAACCGACCCCTATTTCTTTTATGTGGAATAATCACATCACATTCATTAATAATTTAATATCCACATGTCCTCTTCACCTGTGTCTTCTGTCTTGTCTTTGTCCACATAACTAAGTTGCTTTTCTCGTGTTTTGTTATTGTGAAATGCTAAACAACAATTTTGAATTAAATCAATAGATTTTTATTAATTCTAGTCTAAAATCCGTTAATATTGTTATAAAATTATTATAAAAATATTATCTCTACAATTAATGAAGTTTTATTAGAAGGGATATGTTAATGGGTGGCTAAGAGCATTCCCAGCGGAAAATGGATTGTATCTCTATTTTACAACTCTAAAAAGCCACTTCTCTATTTTAACTACCCACTTTTACAAAACAACTCCTATCTCATTCTCTATTTTACAATAACATCACATTAAAATATTATAAAATAATTATTTTTTTATATATTTTTTTCACACCCCAACCAAACCCACGACAGCCGATCAGCAGCAACCGCCCATAACCCCCACACTCACGCCGGCAAACCCAAACCCACAACCACCATACCCACACCGGCAAACCCAAACCCACCACAACCCATTTTGTCTGCAACCACGGCCGAGAAGGGAGAGAGAAATCAGATCCGAAAACCCCATCACCGCCGGCAAACCCAAACACAAACCCCATCACCGCCGGCAAACCCAAACAGAATTCCCATCACCGCCGCGAACCACCATCACCAACAGATCCGGAAACAACCCATCACCGAAAACCACCAACCCAGAACCACCTCCACCGAGCCGTTGACAACCCACAACCACCTCCACCGAGCCGTTGACAACCCACAACCACCTCCACCTCCACCAAGCTGTTGACTTGAGACTGAGGGAGAGAGAGCAGAGCTGAGAGAGAGAGAGAGCAGCGCAGAGACAAAGAGAAACGAAAAGAAAAAAAAAACAGAGGAAAGAGGAGCGAGAAGACAGAAGACAGAATAAAAAATATTAAAAAATTAATACACATTGCTACAATAACGTGTATTTTTACACGTTACTGTAATAATATGTAAAAGTCAGAGTTAAAGTAGAGGGTCGACTGGGAGCGTTTTTTTATGTTTTTTAGCTACAGTACCATCTATTTTAACAAAAATGCTACATTTACAACTCCACTGAAATGCTCTAAGAGCAACCGTTGAGGATTATTTTTAAATAGATTTTTATAGGGTCTGGAGCCATTTTACGGGGGTAGGGAAAAAATTATCTGTCAGTATTTCATCGAGAAAGACTATACTAACCCTCCCCACTTCCTTTTTTTTTCTTTGATTCGGCGCCTAACCCCCCCTCTCTCTCACTATCAAAGATTTTTTCCTCTCTTTCAACCTCAAGCTTTCCTCTCTCTTCAACCTCAAGCTCTCTCTCCCTTTCGGTTCTCTCTAAAGAAAACTTCCATGGCCAAAACCCATTTTTGGGTTTCGGATTTATGACGCGTGGATTTTGTGTGGTGGTGGCCGTGGGTTGGTGTGGATTTTTTTGTGGTGGTTGTTGTGGATTTTGTGTGATGGTGGTTGGTTGCTCCGTGGGATTGTGTGAAATTTTGTGGTTGTGGGTTTTAATGGAGGAAGCTACAAATCTCAACCAAAATCCACTCACAATAGATCTTACAAAATTTCAAAGCCCATTAACGGAGTAAGTGAGAGCTCAAGGTTGGCCATGGTGGCCTTGCTCTGATCTGAGGTCTAGAGCTTTTGCCATGGAGGTGATGGAGAGAGGAATGCGTGAGAGTGAAAACACATAAGGGAACAGAGAACTGAGAATGGAAGTGTGAGTGAGATAACTGATAATGGAAAATAAAAAATATATATTAATTGAAGGGCTTATTGGACTTTTTACTAATGATTTTTTTGTTTTATACGTTTTACTGACAGCTCCTGAAAGGAAAGGAGCTGTCTTTTCTTACTACTTGCCATAAGACCAATAAATACTATTATAAAAAGATCCTTAACATATCCGTTGACAAGACTTTTATTAAAAAATTAAAAATCCAATATTGAGTAAGATAACTTATCAAGTATTCTCATCGGATTTTGTATAAATTATTTACTTTATCTTTTCCAAAATCCATTTTTTTACTCTTTTTTTTTTTTTTTTTTTTTTGATAATTACCCATTTTTCTGCTTTTACACTACACTTCACTTCACTTCTATACTTCGCTTCATATATATCTCACTCTTTATTTTTATCTCACTATTTATTTCTCATGTTTTGTTATCGAGGAATGCTTCAGCATAATACTTTTTGTTTTTCTTTTTTATTAAACAGCACAATACTTAGCTCAATACTAAATTAATAAGTTTTTATTAATTTTCGTCTAAAACTATTACTAACATTAATTTATAATTTAATGTTTAGAGCTTAACACATCAATATTATTATGAAATTATTATAAAAATATTATGTCTATTATTGATTTTTCTATCCTTTTTTAATAAAGTTTTATTAGAAAAAAAAAAAAAAAAAATTCCAATATTGAGTTATAGTTATGACTTATAAAAACATTCTCAACTAATTTTGAATAAATTCCTTACTGTACCCTAAAATTTTCTATTCTAATTACCAACTTTTACACAACACTTCCCGTCTCATTTTTTATCATACATCCCATTAAGATATTATAAAATCATTCTTTTTTTATCATTTTGCCAAACCCTACGTGCTTGTCTATCTCTCCCTTCCCATTTTTCTCTCCACTACAGAGTATCATCAATAATAATCATAATAATAATAATAATTAATAAATAAATATTTTTCAATAATTATCAATTTTATATTTTGTAGAAAAAATAAAAATAAAAAATCATATTATATAAATTTTCTCATGTGTTGCACGATTATCGAATAATTCTTTAGAGAAATCACAACCAAGAACAAATGAAAGCTATGAAATTGGACAACGTACCTATCTTTCGAATATCAGTGACCTAAGAAATCTTCAATAATTGCTTGGACCACAGAACATGGACATTCAATTTGGCGAATGAGAGTAAAAGCGAAACTAATTTTTTTTTCTTTCTTTTTTTTATACTTTTTTTTTTCTTTTTAACTTTTCTCTTTTCCTTCCCTTTGTTTTACGAGCAAACAAATCTACTTGAAAAGGCAACTGCAGCTATAAGAGAGCAACAAGATCAATCTGCATGCAACGAAAGACTAATCAGAATAAAGGGATTATAAAAGAAGTAACCATTCTTTCAAAGAATGTAGAGATCAAAATTAGAGGCAATGACTAACTGAAAAGCGAAACAAAAATTAATTCAAATGATAACTGAATACAAGTATACATCATGCGCATTTTAAGTCAATCATATTTTGATGGAAGTCTTCTACAAAGATAGTCCCACACAAGAAATGGAAGGTAAAATGAGAATAGATAATGAGAGTGAAGGATGATGAGAAGACAATAGCAACAATCAATGGATGCCCAAATGACAAAGTACAATACAGATGGTGGTTTGAAGAAAACAATAATGTTTTCCTATTTTTTCTTTTTTGTCCGTGTGGAGACAATAGTCAAAAGTGTTCTGATATCAGACCCTACGTTGGCTACTTTTTATTTTTTTCCCAAATCTCACGCATTTCCAGGTTCAAGATTTTTACCTCCTAAAAAGTTACCACACAGCATGCACCAGCTGTCAATTTTGAAATTTGAGATCAAATAATTTTGCCTTGTCTTTTTACAGAAAAGGCTCCGTCCACTAACAGTCCATGTCCGTTTTGCTATGCCTTTCTTTGTTAACATGAGGAAGAAGGAATTAGTTTTCTGTCCCTTCCCCGTTGAATGAAGTTTTATTCCGAGAAAAACAAATTCCAATATTGAGAAGAAGTCATAACTTCTTCTTTTTTTAATTTGTCATGTCAAACGGTATGAATTTTATTCAAATAAAAAATTATGTACATGAAGTATACCAGAGTGTGTAGAGGTCAATTAGAAGTAGAGGTGGCAATCCAAAAGAAAACCGAAACCTAATACAAAAACTAAAGCAACAAAAAATAAAAGAGTCAACCAGTCCAACAACACTTTAAGACAATTTACAACAAAGGCCAAAAAAAAAAACAAAACTTATAACAGCAAAAGTTGCATCATATGAATTAGTTTAACCAAATTCTAAACTAAAGTTATTTTTTATTTTAATTAGCCTTTTTTTTTTTAACATATAACTACATTATATTCTATATGCTTTCTTCAATTTTATTTAAATATTCTTTTATTATTATTATTTATTCCTCCCGAAAACTGAATGAACCTATCTCTTCTCATCCTTTCCAGAATTTATCTGGAGAACCTTCCCTTTCACTAATGTTAAAATATAAAGGAAAAAGAAAGATAACACACAAAATTTACGTGACTTGACTTAAATGGCCTATATGCAAAACGAAACACCCTTGCTTGCTAAATATGTACATAGCTCGTGGCTCGCTCATGCGAGATCATTGAAAATTGTTTTCTAATTCCCTTTTCTTTTAGGTTTTGTGTCGTCTCTTTAAAACCGTACTTCTGCAATTATATAAGACCTCTTTTACACGATTTTTTTTGTAGAGAAAACGTGACCACACTGTGTTATTCAAAGAAAAAACCTTCAACCTTTTTTCCCATTGTGCTTCTTAGAAAAAATCATTTTTCTTTGTCACTCATCTTGTGATCCCAAAGAAAGTATCTTTAAGAGTTTGAAACCACACATTTAACTTTCCAGTTAGGTTCACTGTTGCCAAATCTCCAAGGAGATTTCATGGGAGTGCCAGAGGTTCTGGTTCATACGAACGAGAAATTCGTAGAGGAGGTTTGCTAAGGAAAATTCCAAAAGTTTTAAGGAGAGTGTTTGCAAATTTTACAATAGAGAATCTAGCTATACAAAAGGCCTTTGTAAGTAGATCGTTGTAACTGTTTTTCTTTAGTGAATTTTCTCCAGGACTTGGTCACCGAAGTGGTTTTTCCATTGAAGAGGTTTTTCTTTGATTTTCCACTTGGTAAACAAATCTTGCGTCTTGTGCTTTATTGCTTATATATTTGCTACTTTATGAATTGATATCTACCCTTTGATAGTACTCACTCCTTGGTTGGACTAATTGTGTTCGGTCATGCGAGGGAGCACGTGAGCAAACATGGCAGAAGCTTTTGTCGGAGAATGAGGGCGCAACGTTGCTCCGAAGCTGGATTTTATGCTGTGGTTTGATAGATCGGAAGATGATCTATCCATTGGTGGTTTTTTGTACTCGATGCGACGCCTAGAAGCCGAAGTTTCAAGGCTCTTGAGTTATTGTTGTGCTTGGCAGAGCTTAGGGGCTCGGAAAAAGCCCCTGTTTGTGAGGTTTTTCAACCCCACTCATGCCAAAACTCCGAGAACATGCGGTTCCCAGAGACTGTGCAAATTGTAGGAGGTCAAATTCGATCCTATATATAATCTATTTCTAAGGTCGGAACCACAAAAACAGGTTTTGGCATAGCTGGCGTATAAGAGAGAAGATATCACACTAGATTTATCCTGGTTCGACCAATATTGCCTACATCCATCTAATCTTTTCTCTATAATTATTGGTCATCCATTACAATAGAGTAAAAAGACCTTTTATATAGGTTACATGGGAAAGAGAGAGAGAGAGACAGAGAGAGGGGAATATATAATTAAGTGGGCTTATCTTAAATGGGTTAAGCTCAAATATGTAATAGGTTGGGCTTTTGGGCCTTACTCCAATCTAAACATCGCTGCCTTTAAGTCAACTAATCACTAGTGAAATTTTTTTTTTTTTCTTTTAGTTCTTCGAATATTTTGCAAATTTAAATGATAAATCATTTTAAAAAATCAAAACGAAGAACAATGAAAGCCATGAAATTGGACAATGTACCTATCTTTCGAATATCAATGAACTGAGTTTTCTTCCTTAATTGCTTGGACTACAGAGCAATGTTCAGTTCGGCAAATGAGAGTGATAGTTAAACCAAGTCCCTTTTTTTTCTTTTTCTTTTTTTGAGCAAATAAATCTACTTGAAAAGGCAATTGCAGCAACACAAGAGCTGCATGAATCATAGGATTAATCAAAATAAAGGAAATATAAAAGGAGAACCAAGTAACCACCGGATATTTGGTCCAGTTGTGTTCCTCATCTCCCAATTGACCAAATCCCTCTATAATGGTGTTGGTCAATCCACTATACAAATTAAATTAGGAAGAAAAAAAATGTAACCATTCTTTCAGAAAAATATGGGGTTGACTGTAAATTCTTAGGAGATTAGTTAGATTTGTCACATGTATCAAAATTAGTGATGGTGACTATCTGAAAAGATCAACAAATATTCATTCAAAGGATAAATGAAAATAAGTACATGGCGTGCTCACCTTAATTCATTTAGTCAAATTTTGATGGAGTTGTGGATCAAAGATACACTTAAAGAAATGGATGGTAAAATGTGAATCGATAAAGAGAGTGAAGGGCGATCAGTAGAGAGTAGTTGGAATGGATGCTCAATTGACAAAGGAAAATGCAGATGGTGAATTGAATCTAGAGTCCTAGACCCCCCTTTTTTTTTCTTTTTTGTTTTTAATTACACTTTTGTTACTCAACCTATGTACTTTGTATCAAAATAGTCCTCAACGTTTTAAATGTATCATTTTAGTTCTTAACTTTTCATCATTGTGTCATTTTAGTTCTTGCCGTTAAGAGGTGGATGGAAATTGTTGATGTGAGGGATTTACCTTCAGATATGATCCAACTTTACCTCATGTGCCACACATGTAAGGTTAATTCAGATTTTTTTTTTTTTTTTTTTCCTTTTTTTGAGTTGCAATAAAAGGCAACCTTTTATTAATTTTTTTGTAATTGTGTGAGCTAAATTATGCATCAAACGGTCACTGATAATACGGATATAATGAAATAATGTGATATCACAACCACGTTTTTTTTTTTTTTTTTTCTCATTTCGATGTTTTTTCCTCTTAAACCACATAATATTTAGCCAAATGTCAATTTCGAAATTTGAGATCAAATAATTACGTCCTGTACTTGCACATTGTCATGGGGTGGTAGATATGCTAGGCAACTTCTTAATACTAAAATCAAAGACAAATTAAAATCAAGAAACTAAAAGGAAGTACCTCTCTTGACGTAGCAGATTAAGGATAGCAGCTATCGTAAATGAGAAGACAATGGTGAAGAGCTGGAAGTGGAACTAGGACGAGAAGATCTGAGTAGATTCGTTTTCCGCGACACAATTTAGACTGCAGAAGAAAGACAGTCACATAAGCTCGCTCTAAGGAGTGCAAAGAAAGGCAGATTAATGAGCGTCAATAGTGAGAGTGATGGGTGATTAGTAGACAGTGCTTGCAATGAACTGAAGACAACTGAAAACTGACATGGCTGAAAATTTGAAATATATAAAAATTTATAATGTTAAACTTTGAAAAAGAATCTTGAATGTTAAAAATAAAGAAAACTAATAGAAGTACCAAAGAGCACATATGTACGTGTTCTACTATTTTTGTAGAAATTGAGATAATTAACTCCACTCATCTCTGTTGAATGTTTTATTTTTCTTTTTCTTTTTTGAGTTCTTAGAATATTATACAAATTTAAATGCTTAAATTCATTAGAAAAATCAAAACCAATAACAAATGAAAGCCATGAAATTGGACAATTTACCTATCTTTTGAATATCAGTGAACTGAGTTTTCTTCCGTAATTCCTTGGACCACAGCGCATGGACGTTCAGTTTGACGAATGAGAGTAATTAAAAGTATAACTTTTTTTTTTTTTTTTTTTTTCGTTTTACGAGCAAATAAATCTACTTGAAAAGGCAACCGCAGCAATAAAGAGCAACAAGATCGAGCTGCATGCAACACAGGACTAATCAGAATAAAAGAAGTATAAAAAGAGAAGTAACCATTCTTTCAAATAATGTAGAAATCAAAATTAGAGACAATGACTAAGAGTAACTCCAGCAGTTTGTAAAAATTTTCTCAACTCTATCTCTATATTTACACTATCAGCTACTCTCTATTTATTTTTACTCCAACAACAGTATTCTCTATTTCACTCTCTACTCTATTTAAATATATTTTTTTATTATTTTATCATATTTAAATATTATATTTTTTACTTTTCTGTATTATTGTTTCGCACCAAAAATAACCAACTGCCGTAATCCTTCCCACCCCGCCACCACCACAACCACCGTAAATCAACCAGAGCAACCAAAAACCACCACAATATTTTATTTCTCAGCAACCAAACAGAAAACCACCACCACGACGCCGTGCTTCAACAGAAAACCCAAGCGGAAAATCACCGAATCACCACCAAGCCACCACCGAATCACCACTACAACAGAAAACCGTTAACCCCAAGCCACCAAATCACCACCACCCAGAAAACCCAACCGGCAAAACCCAAGCCCAAGCCAAAAATCAACAGAAAACCCAGAAAACCCAAGCCGAAAATCACCGAATCACCACCAAGCCACCACCGAATCACCGAATCACCACTACAACAGCCCAGCCACCGAATCAACCACCACCACGCCGAGAAAAGAAACCCACGCCGTTTCTCCCTTCAACAGAAACCCACGCCGTTCAGAAACCCACGCCGTTCATCCCTTCAACAGAAACCCACGCCGTTCCTCCCTTCGACAGAAACCCACAACCCACGCCGTTCCTCCCTTCGACAGAAACCCACGCCGTTCCTCCCTTCGACAGAAACCCACGCCGTTTCGTGCAACCACCACGTTTCCAACCGGCAAGCCCACGCCGTTCCGTTTCAACAGAAAACGCAGAGAGAGCGAGAGCACAGAGAGCACAGAGAGAAGAGAGACGAGAGAAGAGAGAGATCGGAGTGAAAGAGAGAAAAAAATCAGTTGAAATGAAAATTTCGGAAAAAATAAACTATTTATATTTGGTGGTCTCGCATGTATTTTTTTAATCCGTTTAATCGGATAGAAAATGAACAGTAACTTTTCATTTGTGAAAAATTACTGTTCATTTTCTAAAAAAATTTGAAGATAGAGTGTTAAAATGGACGACTGCTGGAGCGGATTTTTTGGTTTTGTTCTCTATTTGTAGGGATACAAAGCAGATTTACACTACTGAAAAGCGAAACAAAAATTAATTCAAAGTATAACTGAATACAAGTATACAGCGTGCGAACCTTAAGTCAATCAGTAGAATTTTGATGGAAGTCTCTTCCGCTCGTCGATCTGAACTGCAGTATAAAGATAGTCACACACAAGAGATGGATGGTAAAATGAGAATCGATTATGAGAATGAAGAGTGATGAGAAGACAATAGTAGCAATGGATGAAGAGTGTTTCTATTTCTTTTTTCTTTCTTGTCTGTGTGTAGACAGTAGCCAAATGTGTTATAATTCATAAAAAGTAAAACCACGCAGCATCCAGCCAGCTGTCAATTTTGAAATTTGAATCAAATAATTATGACTTGTCAGTTGCATAAGTCTTTGTCAAGGGGCTATTAGTAGGGAATGGTATACAGAAGGAATAGTCTCTGCCGACTAAAATTCTTTTATTTGGTTTATTTAATTATTTGAATGATTTGAATAAAATAAAATAATAGAGATGTAATAATATGTCTTAAATTATACGTTTAGTCCTAAACATTTAAAGTGAACATAAATAATTTCTATCGTTTTAAAATTATGAACCATTAATCTTATGTTAATCTCAATTAACTTATATGTGATTAACCTCAATTAACTTATATGTGATTAACAAATTGATGAGTTAGTTAATTATTATTATTATTTTTTTTTCATTTACAATTAAAATATGACATAACATATCTATTTAAAAACAACCGAACCCAAAAATTAAACAACACCCAAATTGAAATCAAGTCTAAAATTAAACCCAATCTCTCTCTTCTCTCTTTGCATGGCTCTTTAGCCCCAACCCCAGTTGCAACCATGATTGCAGTTGGGGTTGCCAAGCCAAGAGCATAAGGACATGCAATAACCACAACTGATATTGAAAACAAATACAGAGTAATTTGGCTTAAACTTTAATCAGCAAAAAGAAGTAGCATGTAACTTTTTTTTTTTCTGTCTTTTTGTCTTCTTTTCCTTGGCCTTTCTTCCACACATTGGATCGTGGGAGGCGGACTTATTGAGTTAATTAAGCCTTTCTTCAGTAGCTACCAATTTTTGAATTATTAAATTTTACACTTTTTTTCTTTTTGGAGCACTTAGAACTTGATTAAGCCTATGTTTGATAAGATTACTATAAATAGATTTTGCATTATACTATAATACATTATGGCGTAATGAATTATGATTGAATATAGAACATGTCACTCCAAGATTATTTTCACCTAATACTATAATACATTATGGCCTAATGAATTATGACCAAATTAGAGGCAATGACTAACTGAAAAGCGAAACAAAAATTAATTCAAAAGATAACTGAATAGAAGTATACATCATGTGCACTTTAAGTCATTCAGTCATATTTTGATGGAAGTCTTCTACAAAGATAGTCGCACACAAGAAATGGATGATAAAATGAGAATAGATAATGAGAGTGAAGAATGATGAGAAGACAATAGCAGCAATAATGTTTTCCTATTTTTTCTTTCTTGTCCGTGTTGAGACAATTGTCAAAATGTTTTGATATCACACCCTTCGACTGGCCTATTTTTTTTTTTTTTTTCCAAATCTCACGCATTTCCAGATTCAAGATTTTTACCGCTTAAAAAGTTACCACACAGCATGCACCAGCTGTCAATCTTGAAATTTGAGATCAAATAATTCCATGTCTTGGTATACGGAAAAGGTTCCTTCCATTAAAATTCCATGTCTCCTCTTTTGAGTCTTTTCCTATGCCTTTCTTTGTTAACATGAGGAAGAAGGAATTAGTTTTCCCTTATTTTGCTTTTTGTGTCCTTTCCCTATTGAATGAAATTTTATTCCGAGAAAAAAAAAAATTCAATATTGAGTAGAAGTCATGAGATTTTTTTTTTTTTTT
>BKZX01026241.1:193-17332 GCA_014362285.1 Fagus crenata | reverse complement strand
TTTTTTTTTTTTTTTTTCAATGGTCAGGGGTCTGTTTTGGTTCTTGCGTTGAAAACTCAATAGTATCAATAATCAAATACCGTTTTTGTTAAAATTCCATCAGTGAACTAATGTTTGTGGAAATATTTGAAGCATGCTCATTTCGGGATTGATTCCTAAACTGAATAGCTTCATTCTTTTTAATAGGGTGCCATAGCTGTACTTCATATGTTAGATACTTCTTGTTTCATATGCTGTTACATTTTAGTGTTTGTAGTTGTAAGTTGCATGCAAGCTCTTTTTTTTTTTAATAAGTATTAACTTTTATTGATAGAATAAAAAGCCTAGTACATAAGGAATATACTAGGAACAGAACTACAATTATGAGCAACCATCAATAAAGTCTAAAAGAGAAAGAGAAGGATGACTAATTATAGCAGCCATCCATTCAAAAAGAGTGTGAAGGAGAATCAACTTCAATTCCGTAGAATGTCGTTCGGTATCCTCAAACGCCCTCCGGTTTCTCTCCCACCAAATCAGCCACATTAAACACGAGGGAATAGCATTCAAGATCACATTTTTACTTGAAAAAGCTTTCCTCCTCCAGCAAGCTAAGAGCTTAGTAACCTTACGTGGTAGAACCCATTGTATCCCAACAATATAGAAAATCATATACCATAGCTCTCTAGCATATTCGCAATGGAGCAAGAGATGATCCACTGTTTCCCTTGCTCTTTTACACAAAAAGCACTGGTCGAGCACCCACACCTTGCAACGACGCAAATTATGTTCTTACCATGTGCTGCCAACCATGTAAAAAAACAAATCTTGTGAGGAACTTTAGCCTGCCAAACACTATTCCAAGGGAAATTAGGTGTACCCCCTGGGAATTAGATGGTAATAGGAGTGGACTTCAAAAATATCACTCCTAGAGGGCAGTGAAGTCCTCTATCTCTATCTCTCAATCCTATAAAGATCTCATCGGAGTCACCAACCACATCATCTCCTCATTGTGCCAAGTTAAATAATCTGACACCAACGCCTGCTTGTCTTGTGCAATGTTATAGAGGGTAGGGAAAAGATCCTTTAATGGCCCTTCCCCGCACCAACTATCCTGCCAAGAGCTAACCCTCTTCCTCAATCCAATGGAATAGGTTTGTCCATAGGACACAAAACTGTCAAAGCATGTCCACCCCGATCGAATGTGCTTCCGGAAACAAACTACATGTCCCCCTCGGTCCTCCTTAGTGTACCAATCTCCCCTACCAACACCATATTTGCTAGCAATCACTTGATGCCAAAATGCATTCTTTTTTATTGCAAATCGCCAAAGTCACTTGCGCAATAAAGCTTGGTTGAAAGGAATCGTCTGTCTAACACCCAATCCACCCAATTGAACAGGAGTACAGATGGTGCACCAATTAACTAAACGGGCTCCTAATGGAAGCCCCAAATATTTCATGGGCAAGGAAGTGATCCTCCCTCAAATCACCTGAGCCAACTCATCAACCCCATGGACCGACTTCACTAGAATAATTTCAGATTTCCTTAAATTGATGTGTAGACCTGATATTGCTTCAAAGCACATTAAAAATCCTTTCAAGTGTAGTAGTTGGGTCCATGAATTAATACACTTTATGAATTCCAACCCTTGCCTTCATTTAATCAGGTCTGGGCCTGGAAAGTGGAAACAACCTTGGCCCTTTCATGAAAGTTTCATGGTGTCTTTGAGTTGAAGGTATAGATTAACAATAAAGGTTATATAGGAAAAAATAATAATCAGTACTGTACTAACTGAAAAATCAGTAAACACAAAAACCAGTACTATACAGATTAACAACAATGATTATATTGAGAAAAAAAGAAAAGAAAAAGTCTATTACAACGTACCAAACGAGCTCTTAATATGTGGCCACGAACTGTGATGTAATAAAAAAGAAAAGAAGCTGCATATGATGCATCATGCATGTCTCGCATAACATGCCCACCCCTAGAAGGTGGCTTGCTTGTGAAATGCAGCTGGGGGGAATGGTGCATCACTTGGCAAGCGAAAAGCTATGTGGGATTGTTAGTGGACGTGATGGCAATGAGTACAAGTAATTAATTAACAAGAAAATGTTTAAATGAACATAATATTGACCAACCTTTCACGATTTCTATGATCTTGTGAGGCTGTTCCCTCTCTCCCAACTTGATAACTTCTCTCCATGCCTGTGGCAATGAGTACAAGTAATTAACAAGAAAATGTTTAAATGAACATAATATTGACTAATTAACCTTCCATGATCTCTCTATCTACCTTGTGAGGTTATGCTCTCTATCCCAACTTGATAACTTCTCTCCGTGTCTCTGAGCTTAATTAAAAGCTTTTTTTTTTTTTTTTTTTTTTTGAAATCTCTCAAGTTGGCCTTTATTTATAGATTCATTGAACGTGGATTTACCATTGCTTGGGAACTGGGAATTAGAACCAGGGGCGGATCCAGAAATTCCATTCAGGGTGGACACCTTTTGTCTTTTAATTTTTAAAATTTTTCATGTCACAAATACAATTCACAAATCACAAACGACAAAACCTACACTAACACTAGTTCACACTCCACCACACTACACAGTAACAAAAAAGAAAAAAGGTATTCACACAACTGACCAGTTTGGTTCTCATAAAAAAAAAAAAAAAAACAAAAAAGAAAAGGATATTATAACAATTTTTATGCAAATTACCAAAAAGAACTTAAATAAATTATTAAGGTTATCTTACCATTTTTTTGTAATCATTTAAAAAAAAAATTTATGAATTGAGACTTTGGATAATATTTAACTAAAATAATTGTTTTAGATGCAAAATAAGACAAAGCCAACCCACATGTAAAAGACTTAACAAAATCCAATGGAACCAACATTAGACACTAAGCTTAACATCTAACTTAAAAAAAAAAAAAAAAAAATAGCAATGGACATGAAGTCCTTTCACCTGACAAAGTAAAGCAAAAAGGTGGCATAAATGTGTGATTGAGAAATAGAGGTATAAATTTAAAATAGAAAAATGGCAAAGCTTTCAAGTTTAAACAAGTTTAAACAAAGTCTAAGCCTGTGTTTGGATCCTCTACTAAAAAGTGATTTCACGGATTTTTATGCATAGAATGCATTCTGTAAAAAATCTGAGGTGTTTGGTTGGGATTTTGGAAAATACAAAATGCATTCTGCGTAGAATGTATTTTGTAAATTCTCATTTCTAGAGTAGAAGTCAGAATCCAAAATATTTTGGATTCTAATTCTAGCTTCTACTTTTAATTTTTGCTAAAGTAAATGAGATCCACTTACAACAGTTTATTACTCGAATGACTCTTTTTTTCCTGTTTAATTTTTCTATTTTTTTCTTTTATTTTCCTTCTCCCTCTTTTGTTTCCTACTTTTTCTCTTTTCTTGATGTGTTTCCTACTTTTTCTCTTTCTTTCTTTTATCATAAATGGTTTGTATATATCTTGATTGCACACACAATACACATTTCTCTATATTTTTTTATTACATTGTTCAAATTTTATAAAAATGTGTGCAAGGAGATGTGCACAAATCATGACCTTTTTTTTTTTCTTTTTTTTTGTAGACATTAATTTAAATCACAACGTAATACTTTATTTCTTTATTACATTGTTAATTCTGTATTGGTAGTAAATGTATTTTTAGCCTTGTACTGAGATATTTAAAAAAAAATGTTAATTACATAATGTATACTAATAATATATTATTTAATAAGAAGAATGCATTCTTTAAAATACCAACCAAATACAATTTCTTTGTGTATAATCACTTCTTATAAATAATTTCAATATTTTACCAAACGCACTATTTTTAGCAAAATGCATTCTAGAGAATGTATTATCGAGAATGCATTTTAATAGGAATGCATTCTAGAGAATACATTCCCAAAATAGAGGATCTAAACGCAGCCTAAGTCGTCCACTTAAGTTGATTGACTAAAAGAAGAAAGAAGAAAGAAGAAAAAGGTTATCAAAAAAAAAGAAAGAAGAAAGAGAAAGAGGAAGAAATAAAAAGAGGGGGGAGAAAAAGAAAGAGAAAGCTGGAAGAAGAAGAATAATAACATCCGATTGGCGACCACCTTTGGGCTCTCCCCTCTCTCTCTCTCTCTCTCTCTCTCTCTCTCTCTCTCTCTCATGGTAATCGGTAAGTGGGTTAAAAAATAATAATAATAATAGAATTGATTTATTTGGGCTGATTTGTTGTTGTAATTTTATTTTTGGGCTTTTGAAGATATTATTGGGCTTTTTTGTGTTATTTAGTTCTTTGTTACGTGTAGTGAATGCTGTAATTTTGGATTATTTGAGTTGTTTGCTATAATTTTGATAGATTTATCTCTCTTAATTTTTTTTTCTAAAACGAAAATGAGAATTTAAAACAAAAATGAGGGTGAGCACTTTAGCAGATCCATATTTTTTGAATTTATACATACCTACTATTTTTTTTTTTTTCTTAATTTCAGGATGGGCACGTGTCCACCCTGGTCAGATACTGAATCCACCAGTGATTAGAACCACCAAGTAATAACGTTGGTAATGCTTTTGTAAGTTGTAATGCCCTTATCTCAGTTTTAGCCAAAAAAAAAAAAAAAAGCCTTTATCTTTATCTTTTTTAGATACCGAATAGTTGTAATGCCAGGACCCATGGTTGATGACTGGATGAGTCATCTAGCACGAAATTGGGAAATAACCCGTGATGCTGGGAAATTATAGAGTAGTTCGGTCCGGACCTACAGAAACAAAACATGTAGCAAAAATTCTGACATCAATTAAAAGTATCCATGTCATAATGTTGAGTCAAACGTGTTACTAAGGCTCCGTTTGTTTCGATGTAAAATATTCTCCACCGTAAAATGTTTGTAAATGCAAATGATTTACAGGAAAATATTTGTTTTTACGGTGTTTGTTTGCATTTAGGAAAATGCTTCTGAAAATATTTTACAGTGTTTGGCACGACGTAAAATGAAGAAAAAAAAAAAATACAGAAACCCACTGTCCACCACCGCAATACACCATTAATCCACCGCAAACCACCACAAAAAAACCATAAACCCACCATCACAACAAAAAAACCACAAACCCAGCAAACCCACAAACACCATCACAGCGAAAAAACCACAATCCCAGCAAAAAAACCACCGCGAAGCCCAGATCGGTGAAGCCCAGATCGGCGAAGCCTCGTCGCGAAGCCCACCGCGAAGGCTAGATCGAAGATGCCTCGTCACGAAGCCCCAGATCGGCGAAGCCTCGCTTCGCCGCGAAGCCCCAGATCGGCGAAGCCTCGTCGCGAAGCCCATCGCGCCGCTCAACCTCCTCGTCGCGAAGCCCACCGCGCTGCTCAACCGCCTCGTCGCGAAGCCCACCGCGCCGCTCAACCGCCTCGTCGCGAAGCCCACTGCGAAGCCCAGTGACCAGATCGGCGAAGCTCCAGTGCGAGAAAGAGAGAGAGCAGAGAGCAGAGAGTGAGAAAGGCAGAGAGTGAGAGCAGAGAGAAGAGAGTGAGAGCAGAGAGGCGAGAGTGTTTTGGTCGAGCTCGCGTGTTTTGGTTTAGGAAAATGGTTTACGGAAATATTTTCCGTAAACCGTTTTCCGTTTTTTCCTTCGGCATTTTACGGTCAAAATACAAATATTTTCAGTTGACTTTTGTTTTACAGTGCACCAAACGCCTGCAAATGCTGAAAACGTTTTACGGAAAACGTTTTCAGCCGAAACAAACGGAGCCTAAGCAACACTATTTTCAAATAACGTGGGGCCCATTTCAATTAAAGAACTAGCGTGGTTCTTTGTTGTTGCACAGGAAACAAAAAGAAAAGTCTAGGTCTAATGTTAATGCAAGTGTGGTTCTCTAGTGTCTCTATAATGCTAATGCTATATTTCATAAAAAAAAAATAATAATAATGCTAATGCTATTGTGATTCAGCTCTTGGCTCAATGGTTAGCACCTCACGTGGGCAGGGGTTCAAATCCCACCAATCGCTTTCTGGAAAGGTGACTTAATGGAAGGAAACCCTCGTGACCCATTACACCTGCGAGTCCGAGAGTTGTGAGTTCGGATAGTGGTACGTCCCATTATTGCCCAGATGTGTCCCATGCCATGTCAAATTCGGGTTTAAGTGGGTTGGGACAATGAACGCACCTGCGAGTCTCTTTTTTTTTTCATCAAAAAAAATAAATAAATAATGCTAATGCTATTTTTTTTTAAATAAATAAATAAATCTTAAACACTTAAAGAAAAACAAAATTAACCATTACAAAATCTGGTCTACACTACCCTTCTTTTCTTTTCTTTTTTCTGTTTTTGCTGAAGCACAAAATAAAAGCATGGAAGAAGAAGATTTTCAAAGTAATAAAGGTGTATTTTATTTTTTAAAAGAATGAATTATGATTTGTGGTGATATTTTTGCTCCCAAATAATATTTTTGGAAAGAAAGATAAAACAATTATATGACAATGTACAAAATGTAATATAAAAGTAAGGAAACAACAATAATCAATTCATAACTAATAACAACCGACTTAAAGAGAGAGAAGCTTGTTGTGTAAAATTCTAGAAGACTATTAGCATAGATTTCTGGCCAGAAAGTGATCAAGGTTGTCATGATATTATGGTGGGCCCTCCATCCAAGGAAATATTCTATGTTAAGCAGGAGAAATTATTCAATCCACCAGGTGAACTATGTCATCTATCCACCATTCCAATTATTAAACGTCACGTATATTAATTTAATGACTTATCAATATTCACACAACCAACAAATAAGAAAAAAGACCAGAATATCATCTTTTTCTCTCTTCATCATGGTTGTGTGAATATTAATGAGTCATTAAATTAACATACGTGGCGATTAATTATTGGAATGGTGAATAGATGACGCGGTTCACTTGGTGGACTGAATAATTTCTCGTTAAGCAGTTTATGTCACACAAGGCAAGACATGTGGCAATACCAGACGCAACAGAAACTCATAAATAAACAAACAGCATAACAGCAATACCACCCTGGTCACATACTGAATCCGCCAGTGGAATCAATAATAGTTTCTAATAAAGTCAAGATATATTTTGGTTGCTAGAGAATATAAGGGAAAAAGAAGAAGTGATGCAAAGATCTTGATCTTAGATAGATAATTTTGCGGTAGCTGAGAAAACAACCACCTTTCACTAAACTAATTTTTAAAATCAATAAATAAAATTAGTTTAGTTGAAATAAGTTTTTTCAGCTTAGTAAAACAACACAATATTTAATACTCAAAAAATATCTTTGTTTTCTTTAGTTTTCTCATAAATCAAATGGAGATTGATTTTGATCCTTTATTTTATTTTATTATTATTATAGAATAATTATAAGCATGCCCATCTTCCTACCAACTCTGTTAAGCTCCTAGTTCATCCTCATTTGCGGTTCCTAAAATCTTAACATCCATCAATTTTTTCATTTATAAGATATTCTTCAACCATATTCATTGGTATTTTGTAGCTTATACCTGATAATTTGTATCTAGTGGACTGTTTCTTTAGACTATTTATATGATATCTCTTTAACATTATGCATACATCTAAACACAAACATATACAATTTTCTTCGATATCTTGCTTTGGGCATTCTGGTATTGACTTCTTCTTAAAGGCAAACAAAATAATGAAGAATATAATTCATCTTTTCGGGAAGAGATACGTTCCTTTCTAATGTTGGAAGTTAAAGTCTGCTTCATTCCTGCAGTGCAAAACAATAATGGTGTAGTTATAGATGTACTTTGTGTAACATTCCAGGCACCAAAGTCATAGTCTCTTCTTTCAATCATCCCCCTTCCTCCCTCCAACCAAAAACAAAAGGAGGGAAGTCATATTTTATATTTCTTTCCATAAAATCTTCTTCTCTATTCAATTTCTGATGTGCAATATCTATAATATGAAAGTGTCATATGATGCTCCCACTTTGCACAGTTAAGGGAAATGATTGGGATAGTTGTAGACTGTCTTATGTATCACATCCTTGTGAAATGCTGGTTTGTGTTTTGTGTGTCTAAATAGTCTTAGTAGCCTCAGAACTTAATGACACCGAAAGATATTTTTACTTTAGAATGGTATGACACAATGGCTGCTAATCATCTTAGAGCAAATCTATGAAAGGCAATTACATATTGCAGATCTACATATATAGATATACACATATTCAAATATATTATAGGACAAGTAAATACATTGTCAATAAACGTGGAATTCTTATACACATATTCAAATATATTATAGATCAACGGATTGTATTCAATACTGCAACAAAATTCTTCAATCTAAATAGGCCACTATAAGTATAGAACAGTAGCAAAAAAAAAAAAAGACTTGTAAAAAAATAAATAAAATACAAGATTCATAAAAATAAAATAAATATAGAACAACATATGCTTATACAAATCCTCTCACTGGTAAATATTGCTGCTGAACCGTAGTGAACCCCATGAATCTACCAAAGAAGTTACCAACTTGGGGAATTACCTTCAGAATTTCTTGATAAAGCCAACGATAGACACGCATAAGCAAGGGACGTCCTATCATAAAAGGCAAAATAGTCCATATGATGAATGGAAGCCACCCAAGTGAGCGTGGGAGAAAGATTGAGACAAGTGAGACTGAAGAGAAAGCTCCCG
This sequence comes from Fagus crenata, assembly GCA_014362285.1. Taxonomy (NCBI): domain Eukaryota; kingdom Viridiplantae; phylum Streptophyta; class Magnoliopsida; order Fagales; family Fagaceae; genus Fagus; species Fagus crenata. The sequence goes on along the minus strand of BKZX01026241.1, from coordinate 8,673 downwards.
AGATGAGAATTACATGTCCGAGGATTGCGCAACGAGATTTGATATGCATCTTCAATCCAAGTCCCAAGCAGTAGAAGCATGTGGCAGCCAAGAAACCCCACACATTTGCTGGGTGAGTTTGAAATGGGGACACCTTCTGGGATTGATATTCCACTTGGAGAAGGGCAAGAAGCACTGGATTTAAAAACATGAAGACGGAATGGCAATTGATCTCTTGCTCACTTGCAAATTTAGCAAAAGTTCGAAAAGTCAGCAAAGAAGGATAAACTCTTTCCAAAATTAATTAAACCAAAAGGAAAGAAGAGGAGAAGAGATCATTACCGGCTCTCCATGAGGACCTTATCCTGATTTATGACATCCTGATTTTTGGTCAAGAAATTAGACACAGGGCCTGCACTGTAAAGCCTCTCAATCCTCCCATCAGGGACTGGGCGTCTGTGCAGAGAGTATGTGTCAATAGAGCACCCAGCCAAGAAAAGGAGCTGGGAAGCGATTTCTGAAGGTAAAAGGCGCGCATCTGGGTTTCTTATAAGGGGAGAAGGTGAAAGGCACGCGCCTGCTCCTGCTTCAGCTATGATCTCCAAGACTGGTCCTGGCACATCTGGGTTTCTTATAGGGAGCTGGAAAGCGATTTCTGAAGGTGAAAGGGACGCGCCTGATCCTGTTTCAACTATGATCTCCAAGACTGGTCCTGGCGCATCTGGGTTTCTTATAGGGAGCTGGGAAGCAATTTCTGAAGGTGAAAGGCACGCGCCTGGTCCTGCTTCAGCTATGATCTCCAAGATTGGTCCTGGCACATCTGGGTTTCTTATAGGTAGCTGGGAAGCGATTTCTGAAGGTGAAAGGCACGCGCCTGGTCCTGCTTCAGCTATGACCTCGAAGGGTTCAAGATCTATGTCCGATTTGAGGACCATGGGAGGTACTGAAGCGACCATGGTAAGTAATGAAGCGCTGCCTAATTGAATGGCGAAGAGTTGGGATTTGGGAAGATTGGATGCTGTGACAACTGCCTAATGAACTGTTATCTTATATAGCACTACCAACATCACGAAAAAGGTGAGAGACCCACTTTTTTTTTTGTTTTTTGGCTGAAAAGTGAGAGACCCACTTATTTGTGGTCAAAGACATGCAAAATATTAAATTCTTTTTCGGATCCAAAATATTAAATCTTTTTTCGTGACAACTGACAAATGAATAAAGAATTCTATCCGAAAGCAAATAGGATCCACTTGTTTGTGGAGTAAGTTCATCCAAAATATTAAATCCGCAAGTAAATGGAATCTACTAGAGAAGTCATACAAATCCAAAGTATTAAATCCTTTTTCGTGACAACTGACAAATGAACGAAGCCATGGTAGTGTTTTATACCTTATTTATGTTTTAATCTTTCCCTTTTAATATTTTTTTGTTTTTTTATAAAAAGGTTATAATTAAAAATTATCTTTTTAACTTTTCAACGATGCATCTCAATTCCTTTTTTGGCCTCACCGACCACGAATTTTCCACGAATTTTCCACTTACCTCTCGCGGGAAGGAAAAAGTATCCGGTCATATATGACCTCCACACACACAGTGTGAGTCCCCACCCGTGGATGCCAGCTCAGCTGTAAAAGGGTGAACCATGTAAACCAATTTAATGACTAAGATGTCTAAGATTACAGTCAAATAAGTATACCAACCACTCACTACAACTTTAGGAGCGGTTCCATATCTGTAAACCAAGAACATCAGTGTATTTAACTCTAAAATATATTAAACATATATTGCAAAATATATATATATATATATATATTAAACAACTATTCCTCCACGAATTACATAACAACATTACATAGTCAATCATATATAAACGGATTGTATTCAATACTGTAACAAAATTCTTCAATTTAAACAGGCTACTAGCGTAATGTTTATATATTCTACTATTGAAAAATGAGCATAGTACATAGGCTTTAGATAGAGTCATAGAACACAATGTGAAGATTCAATGATAAAATGGTAGAACACCATATACTTATACAAATCTCTCATTATTTTGGCAAATGTTGCTGCTGAACCGTAGTGGACCCATGAATCTACCAAAGAAGTTAACAACTTGGAGAATTACCTTCAGAATTTCTTGAAAAAGCCGTTGGTAAACACGCATAAGCAATGGACGTGCTACCATAAAAGGCAAAATAACCCATATGATGAAAGGAAGCCACCCAAGTGAGCGAGGAAGAAAGATTGAGAATAATGAGACTGAAGAGAAAGCTCCCGAGATGAGAAGTACATGGCCGAGGATTACGCAACGAGGTTTGATATGCATCTTCAATCCAAGTCCCAAGTAGTAGAAGCATACGGCAGCCAAGAAACCCCACACATTTGCTGGGTGAGTTTGAAATGGGGACACCTTTTGGGCTTGACAATGCACTTGGAGAAGGGCAAGAAGCAGTGGATTTAAAAACATGAAGATGGCATGGCTTGGAATGAAGGAGTTGATTGCTCACTTGCAAATTTGCTAAATTAAATCCAATTGATTCAAAAACACCTCTTGAGTTTAGGAAAGTCTTAATGTAATATTTAGAATTAAATTTAGGGTTAATATATTGTTTATATCCTTAAACTTTGTTTATATCCTTAATTTAGTTTTAAAAATATTAATTGATTTTCGTCCTTGAACTTTGAAAAAATTCGTTTTTTCGTTAGTAAACATGAATTTAGAGTGTCGATTTGCACTCTAAAATGCATAATCGACACTCCATGCAAACATGAATTTTAGCATTCTAAAGTGTACATCAACACTCTAAATTCATGTTCATGGACGAAAAAATTAACTTTTTAAAAATTTAAAGATGAAAAATAAACTTTTTAAAGTTTAAATACGAAAATCGAACTTCATACAAAATTTAAGGACATAAACAATATTTTAACCCTAAATTTAATTCTAAATATTACATAACAACCACATGGTAAGTTCTTGACAAGCTTAAGTCCAGTCCACTTCTTTAGTAAGCCTTAAAAAAATAGCAACTCCGGCAAATGAGTCAATACTTGCAGTACAACTTTAAAAGCTTTGGGTTAGGTCCAATACCCACTATTAGTTAAGAGGATTGAACAGACCTTATTCGACCAAGGTATGGAGATGGTGTCATATATCTAGTGCATGCAACGTGTAGCTAGGAGGAGTTCCTCATCACGTACATATATTATATATTTATATGCAACAAAGTGAATTAGATCATTTAAAAACAGGAGATGAGTAGGTTTAAATATTATACACCACTCACAACAGGTCGCGTCAATATTAGTAAAAAAAATTTCATAAGTGTTATTGCATTTTTAATAGCTTTATATTTTTTTAGAATGTTTTAAGAATGGAATTTTTAATAGCTAGACTAACATATACCAAACATTTGGAACCGAAAAAAGAGAGTACAAAACCAATAACACCACATCATATAACAAAGTTTAGGTTTTTTATATACTAATTATAGAAATAAAATAAAATAAAGTTTGTTCAATTCATAGATTTTGTTTCTCTTTCTATTTCTCTCTCATAATTAATCTCTCCCCAATTTATTCTTTTTTATAAAACTACAAGAAAGGGGCACAAGTTTTAATAGTTAAAGGAGGAAAAAAAATGAAATTTTGACAATGAACAAATGTAAAAAGAAAAGCTAACAATAGGTAGCTTTATTATTTCATTATAAAGGAATAAAAAAGAAACATTTCTTAAATATGCTTCTGCCGAATCTAGCCAATACTATACCATTGATTTTTTATTTAACTTTCAATTATACCATGTCAAAATAGTTGAGCTCAATTAGAAACTTCCTCAAAATAGAAAATACTTCAGATTCGTGTTTTTTTTTTAAGATTTGATATTCTCATGTTAATTTTAATTACGCCCTAAAGTCAAATCTGATTTTTCTGGTATGCTTCTCAGACTTTTTTTTTTTTTAATTTTTATTATTATTTGTTGAAAAAGTGAATAAAGAAAAATAAGTTAAATAAGCTTTGGACAAAAATGTATATATATATAAAATTAATCCTTACTTCTGCCAAAGCCGATGGAATCGATGGAAAATATGCGTGGCTGATATATCTTTTCCGTGCTATTTCCTTAATCTACTTCATAACTACGAGTCTACGAGTCTAAGAAAATATCTCTTAATCATATATATAATACTGACAATGGTGTTGGAGATGGTGTCTTTCTTACTATCCGAACTGCACCAGATGAGTTTACGATTACCCTTTTTATATACGGATGAAATGCATACACGCAAACAGATCCTTAATTTGACTCTACCAACATGGTAATTGGTAATCAACGTTTTTGTGATATCTCATCTCATTCTCTCCTCTTTCAGAACTCATTTCTAACACCTCAAAGCTTTCCCTCAACAAAATCCTCTAAAAATCTAAATCTCGGTTGGTCGCAAAAAAATTAAATTCAAATGTCCGCTACGTATGGAAGAACTAGTATAGAACGCCACAAAGTGCATGGAAAAGCAGGGCTCAGTGGACAATGGGTCCCAGAAACCGCGTGACATCATCCCCAGAAACCGCGTGATTCTTTAAAAAACATTGTTTGGTATCATCTACATCTTCTTCCAGTCTACCAGCCTAAGAGCATTCTCAATGGACATGCTAAAATTTAAGTTAAAATTTAGTGTAAGATCCTACTTTTTCTATTTTAGCTTACTACTTTAAAAAACACTCCCATTCGATTCTCTATTCTCAACTCTATTTTATTTAAATATTCATTATTTATTCATTTTTTATTATTTTCTCTAAAAGTCATATATATATATATAATTATTAAAAAAACTAGTTTATTAAATTTTATAATCTATATTTTCTATAGTGCAATATATATTAAATATTTTTTTAATAAGTCTCATTTGATAAATTTTTAATTTTTTTCATGAATGGCTAACTACCCATAGCATTCATTGTGAAAGAAAAAATGAAATTGCAACATTCATTGTAGCAATACATGTATTATTAATGAGGTCCAAGACATATATATATATATCTTGACAAAAAGAAGAAAGGAAAAAAGGAAAAAAGAGCTTGACAGCCACGGGAGAGAGGAGCAGAACAAAACAAAGGAAAAAAGAATAAAGGAAAAAAGAAGAAAGAAAAAAGGAAGAGAGAGAAAGGAGCAAAACAGAAGATAAAATAATAAAAAATAGAAATGGCAAATGAACAGTGCAAGGCATAAATGCCTTGCAACTGTAGCAAAAACTTATTTTAGCTCACGTGAAGCATGTTCGTTGGGAGGCCTTTTTTGTGGTTGTGGGCTACATTTGAGTTTGTTTTACCTTTTAGCATGTCCATTGGGAATGCTCTAAGATTACAGATTCTCCACGTTACATGATAGCTAATATTTTTCATAAATTTAAACATGATCTAAAGATTTTTATCAAAAAAAAAAAAAACATGATCTAAAGGTATATTCACATTTTTTAGTGGTAAGAAATAACACTATTGTCCACATTTTTAATAGTGTGAAATAATGATATATGAAATGGTGGTGTGTCAATATCAAAACCCAAATCGTAATTAAATCTCATAATTTAAACTATTACTATTTGTGCCCCCAGTAGATCCTTTTTTGTTTTTTCTTTTTCAATCAGATAAGAGGTAAGATTTTATCCATTCAAATGGTTGAACATCAAAGACTACTTGCGGTAGGAGAATTTACGGGCCTTTCTCTATCCGAGCAACACATTTTCCACCATTATATTCTTGGGGTTAAACTGCTCTCAACGCTACTTAAGAAGGCAAAAAAAAAAAAAAAAGAGCTTAATTTAAGAGTTCTAGTTGGCAAGGAGTTAGAACTCGCAAAATTGAACTCAAACCCGTTAATGCACTTGAACCTGAACAAGAAAATAGGGTTTGGGCAATAGGAATAACAAACTATTTTAGTTTGATAAGTTTTTGACATGACCCGACCATTTATCAAGCCTATATTATAAAATTTTAAGCGTAATTATTTTACTGAGTCATTTTCAACGTATGTTTGTATACTAAAGTGATATTGAATTTTCTATATTGTAAAAGAAAATATAAATGATATTACTCATCAACTTGACGAGCAATGGTCAAATATTATAGGTTTATTATTAAAATTGAGTAGTTTTTTTCATAATTATTATTATTTTTTTGTTTAATGTTATATTTTATTCTTAAAGTTGTATATAATTATGAGTATGAATTAGTTTTTTTTCTTTTAACTTATTTGCTTATTTACAACTTTAATTTTTTTTAAGTACAAATATAATTTTGCCAACTTTCAACAAATAAACAAATAAGTTTTCAACAAAAAGCTGATCCAAAAATACACTTAGTTTATAAGTGATTTAACTTTATTTTTCGTTTCATGTATACACAATTTCCTTTTCTTCTTTTGTAGAATTTTTAGACTATTAGATTATTATAATTAATTATCGTATTATAAACTTAAGGATTTATGCATTATTTAAGTTTTATCTATTGAGTTTTTTTTTTTTTTTTTTTTTTTTTTTTTTGTACGTGAAAAAAACATGGGTTATTCCAAGTTTATCAGATCCGTCAAAGACCAAGTAAGTGTCATAGGAATAGCAACCTTTCATCTGATAAAATTTTAACCTAAACCTCATCAACTTGACCTGTTTTCCTAAACAACTTGACCTGTTTTCCAAGTTTAGGAGTTATGAATTTAGTTAAGTCGACTATCATGTCCAGCAAGAGTGCCAAGGGAGGAAGCCATCAAAACTCTCTCACCACAAGTGTGCCTAACCTGTGCATCTTCACTCCAAATACCTAGGATTGTTAACAGAGAAGAGAAAACAAGTCTTTTACGCTTCTTAGGTGGTGGAAAGGGTGCAACTAAAGGGAGGGGTTGTAAAGAACACAATTGTTGAGCCCATGACTGACTTGAAAGAACTCCTCAACTCATTGGTTCTAGCCAAATCCAACTTAAGGAGGATATGAATACCATCAAGCAACCCCTCAAAGGAGGGGTTTCAAACAAACCTTAGGCTCCGACGCTCAAGTGGAAGGCCTAAAGGACCAAGGTGGTGAGGCCCAAAGCCAACCACTATTAGATAATGAGAATAAGTCAATGTACTGATTGGGCAAGATGGTGAGGCCCAAAGCCAACCACTATTTGATAATGAGAATAAGCCAATGTACTGATTGGACAAGATGGAGTTTACTGGCCTGGAAGGCCTGCCATTTTGATGAAGCAGTCGATCTCCAATCAATGGTCTTATTCCCCAAGTCTAAATGGTCATCCAATTAACCTACTTTAGGTAAAGTCTTAAGACTATTGTGCTACACATGAAATAAGGTGTTACTTGTCTTCTTGAGATTAATCGAGGTGTACACAAGCTGACGGAGACACCCAAAGTCATTACAAAAAAAATAACAGGTCTAATTAGTAAAATACTCATATATTTATATATATATATATATGTTTTTTTTTAATTCCCTTCTACGGTACCAAACAAAAATACTTCTAAAAATCAATGAGGGCATAACTTAGGCATAAAACTTAGTAATTGCATTGACTAATAAATTACAAATAATATTTTCTATTCCAATAACAATTAAATGCAATATAGTTTTTTACCCGATGAATAATTATATATACAACCATTTATGACCCGCCTAGAAGCATCCATTTGCCACCCGACCCGAGGCGAGGCAAAGAGTGAATAACTAGGCCCATCCATTTGAAATCCGACTGACTCCATGATTTGCCGTGAGGGTTTTGTTTTGTCGAAGAGGATCAGGTAACTCTTAATTTTATGCCATAATCTCATTTTATTACTTCTCTTCCGTATAATTAGCGCCAATTCATCTTTCGCGATTCCTTTTATTATGTCCTGTTTGTTTGCTCAGAAATCGATGACAAAATAACAACGAATCAGGAAAAATGATTCGGATTTTATGTTTAATTGAGTCATGTTTGTAGTTGGTCACTATTATTCAGTTAAAGTTGCTACTTTCATGTCAGATAGCTTGATTTTAGTGTTTGTGTTAAGAAAACAAGAAAAGGGAAAAACTCTAGCAATTTGATGAGCTTGTTAAAAACCCATGAATTACTTCCAAGTATTGTTTTATCCATGATGTATGATTGTATTAATTATTATTTATTTTTGAGAAGTCTTATGTTTGTGGTCTGTTTGAAGGTATTAGATAAATTTGGAATGACATAATACACACTGATAAATGTATAAAATTGAACACAAGGGAGCATTAACACATTCTATTGTTTAAGTTTTACTTACTTTGTTAATGAAAAGTTGTGTTAGTTCGGATTTTTCATGAGAGTTTATATTCCAAGTTTTAACGCAATGTTGCCCTTAGTACCAAAATTATATTTGGATTTAATTGCATTGTTTAACTTGATGATTTCCAGATTCCCATATTGTTGGTTTGTAAATGTTTCTTACTTCATAAAGGTGCAGTCTTTGATTAGAAGAGTATGAAATTAAGCTACT
>BKZX01026239.1:0-14366 GCA_014362285.1 Fagus crenata | reverse complement strand
AAATCAGCATTGTACAGAGTTAACACCTCGTTCCCTACCATGATCCCAGTAATTTTCGTGGCTGGTAAGTATACTTGGACGTTCGCTTTAACCCAAGTTAACGCATTCTGTGGATCACGCATCTCCGATAACAATTCGTTGCCAAGTCCAACCATAAGTTCAATGTCGGTGTTGGCGAATGCGCGAAGAATTAGTGGATTGGCATCAAAAAGCTTAACCCTTTTTGCACCAATGGAGTGAATGAGAGGAATAACCTCTGAGGGCACTGGAAGGTTGTTTCCAAGTTGCCCATAGTTGATTCCAAGAGAAGCAGAACTCACCCTCACCGCATACAACGTAGAAACAAGAACAAAAAAAAACCAAGAAAAAAGGTTTCTAGGAGACTCCATAACTGGACTTCTTAGCAAGTGAGACCAACGAAGTAAATTGTGTGTAGACAATTCCTCATGAAGCTACTTTTTATAGAGAATTAAAGAACCGACTTCCACCTTTATTTTTTATTTTTTATTTTTCAAATTGAAGAGTTCCTTACCTATTTTGGTAAGGAAATATATTCACTTACCAATTCCTAACGGAACAGAATTAGCTAGGGGAAATTATTCACTGTTAAAATCAGATTTAAATTTAATTAACACGTCAGGATAGAAAAGAGTTTTTCTTTTTTTTTAAAAAAAAAAAACGAAAAGAGTTGAACTTAACACCGTTTCTTCAATCCGTTAAATTTGTTCGAGCGTGCTGTTTAAAATTTTTATCAGATCAAATTTTGTCTAAAATTTCGATCTCTTTTTGAGTTCTTTTCTGTTCAATTGTGGGTTTTACAGAAATTGGTTGTTCAAATTTCTACATTTTGATTGATTTAAAAATTTTCATATGTTTTTGCTTGTGTAGTGTAGCTGATGTGTTTGATGATTGTTGTAGTTCTCTTCATTTTTTGAGTGAACGAAATGTGATTGGTCTAAAATGGATTAGAGAATTGTTAGAGTATGATTAATGGGTATCATCCTTATTGATAAGAATAGACAACAAAAACTTCTAGCATAGAGAACAAGCTACACTAGCTAACAAAATCCAAGATACATATGAGTGGAAGGGAGACGGTAAGCATCAGCAAGCCCAGAATTGGTGCAATTTGAGGGGACAAAGCAAATAGTGTGCATTTTGTCCCAATGACCTTCAAGAACAAAGAAAACAAGATATATAACAAAAATGCACAGTGGAGAAGTATCTTCTCGAGGAAGATACTGGAGAAAAGAAAGTGAGAAAGAATTTCTCTATATTCACTGTGTTAGAATAAAATTACATTTTGTTCTCTTTATGTACCAAAGAGGAAAAATACAGAAACAGAGCACTACTTCAGTTTCTGTAACTGACTCCAATACATAAACATAAAGACCAATTAGCTATCTACACATGCAAGAGATAAGAAACTAACTAATACAAAAAATGCTTTAGTTAAACGACGTGTATTGATGCTTGTTGGTGGCATTTCTTCTTTAATAAAACGGTGCGTATTGGCTTTGCTTCTCTTTAATGAAATGGTGCGCATCATCTTCAGCTCTTTGTTATCACCCGGAGAAAGTGGAAGGAAGATAAAAGTAGAAGATAAACTTTATTAGGAGATAGCCAAATAAATCCCTATTCTTTAGGAGATTAGATTGATATATATTGTAATTGGAATTAATTAGTAATAGTTTTAGATTAGTTATTATCTGCAATTGTTATTATTGAGTTAGAGTTTGAGTTAGTTACACTACTATATTCAAAAAGTGGAATAGTTATCAGTTTGTATACAACTACCATATTAAGGAGTGAAATTTATTAATGAGGTAATCAGAAAAGTTAAACTAAAATTCATTTCTCTCTCAATTTCAGGAGATTAGTCATCTTGAATTGACTAAATGATCTTTATTGTTTTTGTTAAAAATCCAAATCATTACATTTGGTATCAAAGCCATACATATGGCTTCCACACACTCCACTACTCCTGAAGATCAGTTCACTACATTGGAAGTTAGCAACCACAACATTCAATTAAAATTAGAGGAGTATCATGAAAAGGTTTCAAGATTACAAAATGACATGGCAGCCCTCATGAAGGTCGTGGCTCAATTGATTTGCAACAATAATGAAGTATTTGATGAAGCACTAGCCAAGTTTGCCGAACGGGTACCGTTCACAAATACCAAACACAATTTGAACAATTAGCGGGGCGAGTCCACAATTGGACGGAGCAAGCATTAGTTGAGAGTTATATTGGTGAACTTAAGGAGGTGATCAGATCTGAGATAAAACTTTTTCAGCCAACCTCCCTATTACACGCCACAAGCTTGGCCCGCCTATTAGAATACAAACTACAAAGATTTAGGCAACCACAACCTAGTGTTGAAATAGAGGTCCAAGTACCAAAAGATGTTGCTTCGATGTTTGTGCAGGAAGAACTTAATGTAGAACCTAAGAAACAAGCTGATGAAAAGAAGGTTCTACTAGAAAATGAAAAGGAAGATACAAAGCTTGATGAGGCTGACAAGATTGATACAATGACGTTTTCTGCGGCTAAAAATAAGCATGCCTCATTCATAACATTGATTTCTCACATTGATTTTGTAATCCTAGAAATATTTAATAATGTGGTGGCACATCAAAATTTTTTGTTCGTCGTGCTTCCTAAGGTGATTCCAAACTTGAAGCAAGCATCCAATGCCAAAATCATGATCCTTCGACATTTCAAAACTCGAGGTCGAGTTTTCTCCAATAATCACGTAAATGACGCTACTTGGGCTAAATATTTGGATTTACAACTTTTATCTCACTTGAATCTTAAGGACAAGATTCATATTCAAGGGGGGTGGAACGTTATGACCAGGAGAAAGTGGAAAGAAGATAAAAGTAGAGGATAAACTTTATTAGAAAATAGCCAAATAATTAAATCCCTATTCTTTAGGAGATTAGATTGATATATATTGTAATTGGAATTAATTAGGAATAGTTTTAAATTAGTTATTATCTGCAATTGTTATTATTTAGTTAAAGTTTGAGTTAGTTATCACTACTATATTCAAGGAGTGGAATAGTTATCTGTTTGTATTCAACCACTATATTAAGGAGTGGAATTTATTAATGAGGTAATTAGAAAAGTTAAACTAAAATTCATTTCTCTCTAAATTTCAGGAGATTAGTCATCTCGAATCGACTAAACTATATTTATTGTTTTTGTTAAAAATCCGAATGTAATGATCCAAATTTTTAACAAAAACAATTAAAATAGTTTAGTCAATTCGAGATGACTAATCTTCTGAAATTGAGAAAGAAATGAATTTTAGTTTAACATTCATGATTCCTTAATTAATAAATTTCACTCTTTAATATAGTGGTTGAATACAAACCGATAACTATTTCACTCCTTAAATATAGTGGTGATAACTAACTCAAATTTTAACTAAATAATAACAATTGCAGATAACGACTAACCTAAAACTATTCCTAATTAATTTAAATAACAATAGATATCAATCTAATCTCCTAGAGAATAGGGATTTATTTGGCTATCTCTTAATCCTAATAAAGTTTATCCTCCACTTTTATCTTCCTTCCACTTTATCCAAGTCATAACATTCCACCCCCCCTTGAAAATGAATCTTGTCCTCAAGATTCAAGTAAAGAAACTCCATCAAAGGTGACCTTCCCATTAGCCAATAACTAAGTGAAATCTTGACCCCCATTTGCATACACTTCTCTTTGACAATTGGCCCCATGTGCATGAAAATTATTTCTTTATAGATTGGTCTACTTTTGATGTCTTGCTTAAGAGATTCTTTTTCTAAGAACCTTTGGGACATTAGGTACAGTTTGCATGTATTAAAATCTTGAAAATTTGATCACTCATCGATCCTTGTACTTTCTTCAACTTCTTGAGCCTTCATTGGTTTGTCAATATTTGATGTCACCTTGGCTTCTTGAATCTTAGATTCTTCCTCAACCTCCGAGATATTCTTGGATTCTTGAATCTTAGTCAATTCAAGAGGAAATTCTTGGGTCGTAGCTTCCATTGGTGCATCATGGATCGGTTTTCGAAATGATCTTGTAGGCTACATACGAACTCCACCCAATTTGTGCATAATCTACGATGCTTCGAGGACTTGAAACCACTCCAACGCCTCTCCTTCCAGAAAATAAGAAGCAATGGAAACCATGTGATGTGGTGAGGTGTTTTCAAGAGCAAAGAAGTTGTAGACCTCGAAAAGCCACCAAAAAGGATCTCCACCTTTGAATTTCGAAATCTTCAAGAATCGTTGCGTTGATACCAAATGTAATGATCCGGATTTTTAACAAAAACAATAAAGATAGTTTAGTTGATTCGAGATGACTAATCTCTGGAAATTGAGAGAGAAATGAATTTTAGTTTAACTTTTCTGATTCATTCATTAATAAATTTCACTCCTTAATATAGTGATTGAATACAAACTGATAACTATTTCACTCTTTAAATATAGTGGCGATAACTAACTCAAACTTTAACTGAATAATAACAATTGCAGATAACAACTAACCTAAAACTATTCCTAATTAATTCCAATTACAATATATATCAATCTAATCTCCTAAAGAATAGGGATTTATTTGGCTATCTCCTAATAAAGTTTATCCTCTACTTTTATCTTCCTTCCACTTTCTCCAGGTCATAACACTCTTCTATTAGTTAAACGGTGCGTTTAAATCTTCTTCTTATTTTGATTGAAGACATGAACTAGAGAAGCAACGAAGCAATGAAATAAGCTTCAATGGTTTGAAGCTTTAATACGCCCCCTCAAGTTGGAGAGTGGATATTGAGAACACCCAACTTGGAAAAAAGATGTGAGAAGGGAATAAAACCAAGTGGTTTAGTAAAAATGTCAGCAAGCTGGTGGACAGAGGTAACATGAAGTGCCTTCAAGATATCAGCTTGAATCTTATCTCGGATAAAGTGACAATCAACTTCTATGCGTTTAGTACGTTCATGAAACACTGTTTTGCAGCAATATGAAGGGTTGCTTGATTATCACAAAAAAGAGCAGCAGCCATGAGATGAGCAATCTAAAAATCTTGAAGTAATGAGAGGAGCCAAGTGATTTCACAAGTTGTGATAGTCATGGCTCTGTACTCAGCTTTAGCAAAGGATCTAGGGACAATAGATTGCTTCTTGGTGCACCAAGAAATGAGAGAATCTCCTAGAAGAACACAAAATCTAGTGATTGATCTGCGTGTATCAGAACAGCCAACCCAATCAGAATCACAAAAAGTTGAGTTGCAATGGATTGGTAGAAGATAAAAATAATCCTTGTCCTGGAATTCCCTTGAGATATTGTAATACACGATGTGCAGCATGTAGATGAGGAGCTCGAGGTTGATCCATAAACTGACTTAGTCTACTAACTGAGTAAGAGTTATCAGGCCTGGTAAGAGTGAGATACAATAATTTCCCAATGAGTCTTTTATATACAATGGGATCAGGGAGTAAGATGCCTTCATCTCTACTAAGCTTGAGGTGCTGTTCCATTGGGAATTTGACAAGCTTGGATGCTATAAAACTAGTGTCTTGCAAAATATCCAGTGTATATTTTCTTTGACAAAGAGAGATGCCTTTGGTGGATCTAGCAAGCCCTAAACCAAGAAAATATTTGGCAACAGAAGATGGAGCATTGCTAGCAATGAGTAGGTCATCAACATACATAAGAAGAGCTATAAAAGTATAACCTGCAGTCTTGCTAAAAGAGAGTAGTCACATTTGGATTGAACAAAGCCATGATCAAGAAGAGTGGAAGAAAATTTTTAGAACCACTGTCTTGGGACTTGTTTTAAACCATATAAGGACTTGGTCAATTTGCAAACTTATGCAGGAGTTTTACTGTCAGTCTTGAAACCATGAGGCAAGGTCATAAATACTTCCTCATCCAAATCCCCATGTAGGAAGACATTGTTGACATCAAGTTGAGTGAGAGACCATCGTTTAGCAGCAGCTATAGCAACAAAACTTTTGACTGTAACCAGTTTTGCTACTGGAGAAAAGGTCTCAAAATAATTAATTCCTTCCTTTTGGTTATACCCTTTGGCTACCAATCGAGCGTTACACCTTTCACTGGATCCATCTAACTTGAATTTGAGTTTATAAACCCATTTACATCCAATAGGATGCTTACCAGGTCGGAAAGAAGTAATAACCCAAGAGATGTAATAGCTTCATGGTAAAAATGGGGTTCAACAGGAGTTGAGATGGCCAAAGTGAAAGCTTTGTGGGAATAAAAAAGATGGGAGTAAGAAAGGGTATTTTGTATGGGATGAACAACATCACTTGATGATGAAAGTGATAGGGATAAGGAAGAGATCAAATTGCAGTGATAGTCTTGCAAATAAGAAGGAGGTTTAACAAGTCTAAAAGATTTCCTAACTAGAAGATGAAGTGCTGGACTGGAAGGAGCTATAGGTGATACTATAGGAGATGGAGTTTCTGTATAAGAATCAGAATGGACAGTGTGTGGTTCTACATAAGGAAATGAGGGAAAATGAGATGCAGAAATAGGTGGTGTGGGAATGATAGGTGAATCCGATATGGTGATAGGTCATGAAACACGAGCAGAATCAAAAGAAATGGAAGGCAAGGGATGTGGATGTGGATGAATGAAAAGGAAATAGATGCTCATGAAATACCACATCTATAAAAATAAATAAATAAAAATAAAATAAAATTGTGTAGAAAGATCAAACAGTTTATAGCCTTTCATGCCAAAAGGGTAACCAATAAAGACACAAAGGAGAGCTTGAGTATCAAATTTGGTTCTGTGAGCAGACAATTTTGAAGCATATGCAAGACAACCAAACACTTTTAAATGAGAAAAAGTAGGAGGCTTGTGCATCAAAATTACAAAAGGAGTTTTGTTCTAGAGGACAAGAATATGCAGTCTATTTATGAGATAGGCTGCATGAAGAACACAATCACCCCAGAAGGTCAAGGGTAGGTTGGATTGAAATCTGACAACTCTAACTACATTGAGTAAGTGTTGGTGTTTTCTTTCCACAACAAAATTTTGTTGTAAAGTTTTGACATAGGAAGTCTGATGAATAACACCTTTGGAACTAAAAAAATCTGACATGATGAACTCTAGACCATTATCACTTCTTATGGATTTAATCTTTGTCTTGAACTGAGTTTCAATCATGGTAAATAAGAAAACAAGTAGAGGTCTAGTATCACTTTTAGATGCCATCAAATAAACCCAAGTACTTCTAGAACAATCATTAAAAAATTGTTAGAAAATACTTAAAATCATCATGTATAGGCAGAAATATGAAACCCAGATATCACAATGAATTAAATAAAAAACATGTGTGCTTTTATGACCTGCATTGGGGAATGGGGGTCTTTTCTACTTAGCTAAAGGATAAACATCACAGAAATGAGAAGTCTTATTGATAGTATGAAAATCTGGTACAACTTGATGTAAAAAATGCATCTTGTCCAATGAGGGATGTCCCAATCGACAATGCCAAAGTTGTAAACCAGTTAAGTTGCTAACAGATGCAATAGTATTATTTTCAAAATGAAAGAAGGATAACTAGCTGACTGACTAGATTGAAAATCCAGTACTGGGGTTTGAAGAATGTAGAGTCCATCGTGAATCTTACCCAGTCCAATCATCCTCCAAGGGGTGAAAGCCTAAATAAAACAATAAGTGGAAAGAAATGAGGTCATGGAGGCCGAGGAGTGGTCGTTGTGAGACCATGGATGACATTGTGACTTACCTTCTAACTTAAATAGGAGACCAAGTGTTGCAAATATATATATAAAAAGTGCACAACTTATATATAGTTTAGAGAGAGTTCTAATGTATTGTGGATTGACCTTTGAAGTTAAAGTGACATCTCCAAAGTCAACTTGAAATGTTGTATCTAGGTTAGGCAAAATGCCCCCAAGATATAAGGAGATCCTTATCATGCCCCAATAACCAAGCATAAGCATGCATGCCCCCAGCCAAGAATTTTATGCTCCCGAGATAGGAGGCTTTTGAGTCTCGATTTGAAGGGGAATTATTGTCATGACCCAAATCCGAAACCTGAATTTGCAACCATGACCGGCATGTTAATACCAAGCCTTAACTTGATATTAACACGAACCAACAAAAACTTATAAATAAAAACTTAAAATATTTATTTTCTATGATACTGGCTAGTCAGAGCATCTAACATTTCTCCAAATGATAAAAAAAATCCATTATTTATGAAAACACCACAAGTTCATATGATACAATCTCTAATTACATAAAGATTTCAACTCTTCTTAACAATAAATTCTTAAATACAAACTGTCTACAGAGTTAAGTGCAAAACTATCCAATAAGAAGCTAGACTATGAAAGACCAATACTAGCTCTTCCAAAAAACTCAACTAAGGCTCCCGCTGCTCCAGAGTAAAAGATCTGCTGCTACACAGTTCAGTAAGGTTTAAGCAATACAAGAATTTAGTAAGAATGCATGTAAACCAAAATGTTTCATTATGTGGATATGTAGAACCGAAAACATCTTTCATAAATAATCTTTATGTTGCTCTTAAAAATAACTTATGCACTTCTTATTTATAAAATTTGAAAGAGCAACAATACGTTCATAGTAAACTTCTTTCACGTATTCAAATATAACCATTCTCTTCCAGTTACCAAATGTAATATTTCATAAATAATAAATATCATCCTTAAGAGAACGGTAAAACATTTCATCGGAAACTTCTTTCATGAGAGATTACCAAATTTCATAATACTTATAATATATTTCAAATAATTATTCTCTCATGATCATAAATAACATTTGGTTAGCCTGTCTGATAAGTCTGTCACAGCTTGTGAGGTTCTGGCACTCTAGGCCAGACATTCTAGCATTCCCCACAATGCTAGTCATTCTTCATATCAACAAATATCACATCTCATTTGATGTGATTTTCATTAACCATGGGGGAGGTTACAGCAGAGGTTACATCAGAGTCCTCACTTCTTAATGGCCAATAACAGAATATTTCTATGGAAAACCAGTAATTTACCCTTACTGGCAGAATTCAGATCATATCATAGGCAATAACCATAAAACAAATCTTTCTTTGAAAACTTTTCCACAATATCATTATAACTATAGCATATCCACATATTATGCTAACACATTATGTTCGTGATTTAAGTACTAGTTTCAATACGCTTAAATAATATACTTTGAATTTCAAATACTCACGAACATATATCTATTAAAACATGCTTGTACAAAACATTTCTTATCAAAACCTTTCAATACATAATAAGATTTGGAAATAACTTCATAACTTACCAAAAACTCATATCACATATCCCTTACCTGAAAGTAGAAGAATCGAGAGCCTAAAGTTGAAGGAGCTCAAACTTGGGTACTTATAACACCTAAACCAAAGATTAAAGCTTATCACTATTAATTCAGTGGTCTTAACATAATCAACTCATAAACTCTCAATCTTCTTAAACACTCAGAATTCCTAACCCACCTCAAAGAGGTTCCCAAAACACAAATACATCCATCAAACACATCATTCATCAAATCAGAAAATATTCGAACAAACAAAGATTACATAGTTCATACTTTTCCTTTGGGTTTTAAATAACAAAACCAAGGCATGATAAAATTCACCCAAGTAGTATGCATGCCAAACAATACTCACATCGAATTACAACTCAAATCAATGAATCAAATTCAAGAATTAATTCCCCAGAGTTCCAGTATTTTCAGCTTATCATTAAGCAAATTTTCTGCAGATCAGTACTGTTATAAAATTCATTTGGACCACTTAAAGTTATCAAAGCAACTTGAAATTTAACAGGGATGACCTCATATATATGTACAAGCTACCACAGAAAATTCAGATCAAGATAACATCCCTAGAATTTATTAAAATTCTCGTCATATGGTAAACACAAATCTGTTCTAACAGAATTAGAGTCTTATAAGAAAATTAATAACTCTTTCAATATCAACCCAAATGCTGTAATTCTTAATTCTAAACTCAAGCCCTGTGTGTTAACTTTCATTATATCCATCTTTTGTATCCAGATTCCAAATATATAAATTACTATGAATATTTAATCACTACAAACACAGACACTGTCCATTTGACAGATCTGTATGATTTTCTTATAAATTCTCAAAAGGTATTCAAATAACCATATTTTCAAGTGAGATTTTAAAAACTTATACTAGACATATAATAAATCAATCTTCAACAAACCGTTTCCCAAATTACTTTTTACAAAAATCCCAGAATTCCATACAACTTTCTGCTCACTGCAGAAAACAGAAACAGAGGGTATTCTTCATAAAAAACTTAAAAATCACCCATGGTCACACATATACTCATGAATCAAGAAGAATATCAAATCCATAAGCAAACCCACATATAAACATAAAAACCCAGCAACTTCCATGAACAAAACTCAAAGATTAAACCCCAATATCAAAACCCTAACTAAATTTCATCAATCAAACAATCTCCATCATACCCACTTCTAAACCTTGATTAAAATCATAAGCTCTTACCTTAATTGATTATCAATCTTGTTCTTGTTGTGAGAATGGTGATTTCCATGAAGGAACTAAGATATTTTGGAGAGCAATTTGAGCAAGGAAATTCGGATGAGATAGTGTGAGAGAGAATCGGGTGAGAGAGTGAGAGACTCGAGAGATTGAGAAAGATAAGAAAGTAAAACAGAAGAGGGGCGGGAGGGGGATTAACGTATGATACAATTGTGAGAGAATAGTGACTCATCATTATTTGGTAAAATTATAATCTTGCCTCCATTAATTTCCTAAATTTCCAATTAACCCCAATCATAAAGAATTATACATAAACTCTTATTTATGTAATATATTTCCAAAGATCTCATAATTTATTTAATGGGTTTTACAAAATATCATTTTACACACATCCATATAATAATAAGAAAACTCAAACACCTTAAAAATAAGATTAATTATATAATATGCATAATTAATCACATATTTGGGTCGGGATATCACAATTACTTCACGGCTCTGTTGTTCATGACTCATCCTACTAGTTCAAAACTATAAAGTCATAAAGCCAAACTAAGATGAATCAGAGTGACCACGCCTAGACTAAGGCTCAATGTTTTCTGTTCATAATTTTCGTTGCTCCTGAATGAGGGAGACTTTTTTAGATTCCAAAGTGTCCATGTTAAGTGACTTGTTTTTGTTCATTTGTTTCTTTGTGTCCGTTTTGCTATTCGTTTGTTGGGTCTATTGAGATGAGGCCATTGCAGCCACTCAGTTGAAGCCGATCAAAACTCTCTTAATCTCTCTCTCTCTCGGAGGAAGTCACCTCATATACAACTAAATCATCAACCAAAACATTCAATTCATAACAGATTCCAACATAGACATCCAGGGTTAAAATTTCCTCTCCCCTAACTATTAAATAATTAAAAAAAATAATAATAATAATCAGCATTTTATGTACATTCTTTATCAATTCAACTCAGTTCAAGAGCAATGCAATTGATGCCAAGCACAAGACTAACATAAGTCCAACTTGATTACATATTTCAACGGCAGAAGAACTGACAACTCCATCAGTGAGTCGAACAGTATACACTGGCAATTTGTCCGGCTGGAACAATCCAAAATTCCTCTCAGATGTTGGTCCTGTCTTCATATTTTCGTTAAACAATGCAAAAATATATAAGTCCAATTCCGAGTTTGGCCTCAATGGTGTCGCTTTGTTTTGAGCAACCATATTTATCAAATTGCTATTGTATATGGCTGCATTATCAAGTGTAGCACCATTCATCATCGTCTCTCTACACCCTTATATGTTGGCCTTTGAGGACGGTAGTACCCGTTACTGGATCTTTGAGGACGGTAGTACCCGTTTTTGGATCCTGACAAGAAAAAAGATGGATGAAACTCAAAATAAACATTATTGTCAGCAGTAAATCTAGAGACAGGGAGTAAGTTTTTCTGGATGGAAGGAACATGCAAAATATTTTTCAAAAGGAACGTAGCATGGGGAGAATTAATAGAAGAAGAGCCGAGATGATGAATTGGCAAACCTTGACCATTACCCACATGGACCTGCTCAGGACCCATATACTCACGCTGGTAAGCATTATTGAAGCGATTGTAGCATGTCAATGCTGTATGACCAAGCTTGAAACAGACCTGACAGGTGGGTTTGGAACCATCACTGGATGAAGTTGACAGAAGTGGAGGATAACCACGGCCACGACCACGACCACGGCCACGGTTTGAAAAGAACTGCCCTTGGCCACGACCCTTACCACGCTGGGGTGCAGATGATTTGGTCACAAGATTCGCTGAAGGAAAAACCGGCTCAGTAGTGGAGGAGTTGTGTTCAAGCTGCTGCTCAAGAATAAGAAGATGAGAATACAAATCTTCAATGGACATGGCTTTACTATGCGTTGATAGAGAAGCAACAACAGAATCAAAGTCAGTGCCTAAGCCAGAAAGAAGAAAAGAAGTGCTCTCATAGTAATTGAGAGGTTGACCGGCAGCAGCAAGATTATCAGACAAAGAATTGAATTTCTGATAGTAATCACGAATGGAGGAACCAGCTTTCTTCAGTGTGGCTAGCTGGAAAAGCATCCACATGATGCGAGCCCGTGAATGAAAGGCAAAAAGACGTTCCAGAGCCATCCATACCTCAGGGGAGGTGAAATACGCCAAAACCAGAGCAATGAGACTCTGAATAGGAGAGGAGATGAGAGCACTAAGAATCATTTGATCCTGCTGAACCCAACTCAAAAATATCAGTAGAAACAAGAACAAAAATAACCCAAGAAAAATTAAGGACTCTCTATAGCTAGGCTTCTTTCACAAGAGAGACAAATCAATGGTAAACAGTGTGTGTCAGTTCCTATTGAAGCTATCGTATTATCATATATATAGAGATTTTTTAAAGACCCACCAGCCACTTTTTAAAGACCCACCAGCCACCGCTACACGTGTCAAATTTGACTTACCCACTTCTAATTTGATTTGGTGTGCGGCTTGAAGTCGTTGTGATAACGGGCTGCTGAAAAATCCGGCTCTTCAAATTGGATAACGTCAAAATATGTACGCGTACAGCATACGAGGCTGTGAAAATTCCATCCGTTCAAATTTGATCTCTAAAAATTTCAACCTGTCTCTGTTGGGCATGTTTTCCTCCCACCATTCACCACAAGCCATAAACTTCGACTTCAGTTGTAGCTGCGGCTTGTTTTCCTAATGGAAATCATGCCCTGGTCGGTTGGCTGGCTTAATGTCCAATCAAGAAGGCGATTGGTGTCAAGATCAAGAAGCAGGTATATCGATTGATAATCTTATTTTATTTTGGTTTTACATTTTGCTTCTTTTTTATATTTGGTTGTTATTTTACATTAGATTACTTGTGCATTTGAATGTTTAATTTGTAACTTGACTTAAAATTTTATCACTAATGACATGGAAAAATAATGCCCTTCATGTTATGATATAGGAGGTTTGGTTTTGTCTTATACGGAGATCAAAAAGTCTTTTGCTTACCCAAAGCGAAGATATAAAGCATAACCGCTTTTTTTAAACCGCTTTTTGGTACGGCACCAGTAACCAATCACAAGCAAGCTTGCTTTCTTATCAAAGCAAAGATATCAAGCATAACAATCAAAAAAAAAAAATCAAGCATAGCCGCATTTTTTATGCGGCTTTTTGGTACCGCACCAGTAACCAATCACAAGCTTGCTTGCTTTCTTATTAAGTTTACATGTTCATTCCGGTTATGATGTTCTATAAATAGGAGCATTGAACTAAATTGTTATATATTCATTTTGTGTTAAATGGAATGTGTGTGGATGAATACCTACAGAAATAATTCAAGTATAATCTTCTTCTCACGCTTCTCTTCTTCATTTCTCTTCATATCTCTTTTATGTTATAACACAGCACGAAACTCTAACCAAATCTTAAAGAAATGAGTTGTTCTTATTTTGTCCCCAATCCACTGTAAGTTTTATTATTTAGAATTGATAATTTTATTATCTTATTTATATGTTATTATATTGATCTATAGTCTATAACTTTTATGATTATGGATTATAAAATCCTATGGGTTTTATAGTAAAGATATTATATCTAATGATATTATCAAATATGGTCAATTATAAATTATGCAACCCCATTATACTTATGTGAGATATGTTTATTAATTTTGTATACATATCTATTAATTATTTGTGACACATATCTTTATCTTAAGCTTATTAAGATGACAACCACTCATCTCAGTAGAATCGTGTAAAAATAATGATTTTTATTCATCATCATCTATATGAT